>OY744476.1:39811649-39884149 GCA_963556175.1 Tipula confusa
AGTAATTAAACGATTTAAACCCCATACACGCACAAAAAACTATTGAATTCATTGGCAATGGTCAGAGATACCAAAAACCGTTGGAAGTCAGCAGCTTCAATATATCTGAGATCGATATTCAAGGTCATTACTCAGCTTCCAGTTCTAGATATAAATTCAATAAAGCTAATAATTTTTACACAGCTTGATAAACTTAGACATTCCTAATCAATATTGATTCGAAGATGAATTTCCAATCAATACAATTAAACGAGATTTATGTATATCTAAAGTAGCTTCATGTTTGGGTTTCCCGGCCGTTTGAACTACCGATGTCGAAGATCAAAAAATATTTTTTGCTTTCTACTTTAATTGAAGGCTTCAGTTATGTGTTCTTACAACGCTGTTCACATCAACAAACTGGACAGTGTTCAAAAACGGATTTTGTTTTATATCATGAAGAAAACGGATTGGAATTACTATCATACCAAATCATTCCACGAAGTGGAACGTGGAATTTAGTGTCACTAAAGAGCTTAATCTACAAAGCTCAATGAGGAAGGTAAAGAATGGTTTATTCGAAGATAAAAATTAACGTGCAATTAAGATTATGGCCAGAGGTCTTCATCCAACATGTAAGAAAGAGGACATTATATAGGATTTAAAGGCGAAAGATCTGCAAATAGAATATGAAGTCAATATCTTAAAATTAGAAAGAATTGAGAACAACCAAGCTAAAAAAAGGGCTTCACTCTTCATGCTTACATTTAAAAAAAAGAGAATGTTCAAAAAAACTTCAACATTAAGGCTATTCGCAATATAAGCGTTAAAATAGAACAAAAAAAGGCTAAAGTTTCAACCATACGCAGAAATATTAAGGTCAGTAGCCTAGATGCGTAAAATGTGCTGGGAAACACAATGCAACAGAGTGTACAGAAAGTGGGAACAATCCTACAAAAGGTATAAACAGTGCAGAAAGGCACCATCCTGCAAATTATAGTGGATGTGAAGAAGGCAAAAAACTTTTAAGATTAAGAAATAAAATGTATCAATTTCCTCGAAATACGAAGGATACAAAAGAGGAAGCAACTAAAATCTAAAAGATCTCAAAACCATTAGGTGCACATATAAAGGAAAAGTACCTTGCAAATCCTTCAACAATCAGCTAATGTTCATAATGAAATTTTTTTTTGAAGGAAAACAACATAATATAGAACGGCAAAAAACAAAAAATATGGCTCATATCGAAAAGCCATTTTGTGATTATTATGATTATGAATGTTACCATAGTATAAATACATATAGTACTACCATGGTATGTACTAGATGTCACTACTGGTATAGTTTTATGTACTAGATGTCCCATTTATGTACTAGATGTCACTACTGGTATTGTTTTAAAATAATTATAATGTTTTTATGTGTATAATCGCCTAAATGTCATATTTATTCTAAATTTTGACGATATTCTATTGACCCGATATCTGGAACATTAATGGATAAACTGTTTTTTACTTATGATGGTAGTACTGTATGTATTTATACTATGTAGTTACCAAGCTTTTTACCTAAGAGAAAAAGCTTGAGGAGGATCACCAGTAGTAGTAAGAAAGAATATAAAATACGATGAAGATCCTGGATCCAAAGAAGAAAGCATGCAAGTTAAAATCATAAAAGTAGAAACTAGTAATAATAAGGAAAACGGCATATCCTCTATCTACTACCCTCTACGATTTGATCTAGGCCAGCTTCCTTGCTTTTATTTCATGGATGAGATTAGGAATTTATATTAAATTCCTGATCTTGTATGGTTGAATAAAACTCGGTAAGTGTCGTCATCGTTGCGTTTGTAGTCATATACCATGCGCATAATTCTTCTCTCGAATAACATTAACTATCTCTCATAATTATCCGTCATAATTAGCTTGTCGGCATTTTCAAGGTATTTTAACTTTAGCAGTGGACGTAAGGCATACAAACCACGGTTACCAGCGACAAGCCGCACTTTAACATCCCCTTCCATTCAGTTATCATGAGTGGCAAGGGACCCACTCGAGGTATCGGAAACTTGTCGATCCTTCAACTGTATGGTCACCACTACTTAAATCAATTGTGTCTTGGTCTCTAAGACCAGTAATCATATATTTTGTTTTGGACTCATTGATTTTGAGACCAACAGAAGCTGAGAATCGTACAAGTAAATCCAGTAGTTCTTTCACACCGTTGCCATACAATCCAATTACACAGATACCATTTGCATTTGCGAGAACTTGGTTGGACTGATGGTACAAGATGATGTCCTGAGGTGTTTCACTTTTACAAAAGATAAATTCTGACACCAGATTAAAGAGTATATAGGGAAGCATCTCCTTATCATCCTCAGCGAAAAAATTTGATCAGACTTACCGATTTGGACGAAAGCCTTTTTGATCTACAAGAAATCTACAATTTCTTCCGCCAGGGCGTGATTCTCGCCAATATTACGTAATTATGCCGCAATAGTTTTCGCTATGCCGCGATAGTTTTCGCATTTTGAGCGATCTGCTTTTTTAAGGATAACGCGGACACTTTCTATTCATCAGTCATAACTTCGCTTTGCCAAACCAATCGAATAAGGTCGAAAAGATAGTTCCATAAAGAATCAACCCAAGAGGTACGATTTCTCTTTAATCTCTGCAGTCTATATTTGATAAATTTCAAATACACTTGTTGATCAGAGCAATGCTCCTTCTAAGTGTCGAGCACTGCTTCGATATTAACCCGCAAGTTTGCATGCTGGTCCCGAATGACGATAGACCTAGGTCTAAAGGTAAGGTACAGTCCGGTGGCTCCTTTAAAAAAGTTACAAGAACTGTGCTCACTGCTGAGTTGTTGTACTCTTAAGACTTCAGCCTTCCACCATTCACGCTTTTCCCGCTACAAATTTGATTTGCGGTTTTTCTAGCCTTGTTTTTCAGTGCAATTGTAAAACGTATCCGTGTTTTTTATATGCTATATTGTTACTCGAGAGCAAGATAACACTCCTCATCAAACCAATCATTTTTGGGTTGAATTTTTACCATATATTGAATCATTTTTGGGTTAAATTTTTACCATATGCTGTCTAGGCAGCACTGACAACTGAAGTTTTTATTACCTTCCATAGAGCGTTCACATAATCAGAACGATGGTTGATTTTCAAAATGCTACTGCTAACCAGATTCTTATATTGTGCTTTCTCATCTTCTTTTTGAGACCTTCACAGTTGAAACGTAAGTTTCGTTTTTCTGTGATCCCTGACTTAAACGAAAACTGCCATCTTAGCTTTGCAGTGACCAATTTATGATCACTGCCTACAAATTTGGCAACCAACCGATCGTCTATCTTAGATGACCCCAAGAGCTCACCTTAGAAATTAACACATGGTTAATTTAACCATCGTAACTCGTCCCGAAGGACGTGTTACGAGTTTGTGTCAATATTGCCAAGTAGACATTTTTACGAGGAAAGAATATGCTAGCCACAATGAGGTCGTGTGTGATCGCAAAATGCATCAGTCTTTCTCCATTATCGATCGCTAGATTGTGTCGGCAGGACGGACTTATGACCTCATAGGTCAGTCTGATTTTTGGTCTCCACTTTTGAGGCTTCCAGTTCCTTGGAGAACAACAAGTTCTAAGCAATACTCTAATGGCTAGTATAGTACCATCAAAAGTGCCTGGTTTTCTTAGGGACTGCACGTTCCATGTATTAATCTCAATACGTATTAGTGTCCGTTAACATAAGCGGGGACCTGATTAAATTTTGGGGATATCCATATTTTCTTTTGTTAATTAACAACAATGTATTTTACGGATGCGGGTATTGTCAGCCCAATAATCTAACCTTTGTTTAACCGCCAGCCCAAAAATGCTGTGGGCGAATTTTAAGGATAACATGCTCGTTTAGAAGTCTTTTACGAAGCATGTGAGTGCCTCGAACAGCATGTAACAAAACCTAGTGATAAAAAAGAAAAGTAAAAACTTCTCTTTATATCAAAGTTTTCAGTTGCTATACGATTAGTTATTGACTCGTCCTTGGCCAAAGTATAACAAGTTTAATCCCCTCTTACACGCACAAAAAAACTATTAAAATCATTTGCAATGGATAAAAATAACATAACCCGACCTTCCAAATAATTCAAAATTTATATATAGCCTAATTTTAAAATTAAAATAATCTAAATACCCCACGACGATAAGCGACATCCATTTGAAACACGCATATTTAAAATTCTCTAATGAAGTCGTTGCACTCACACACGATTATATCGATGTAGCCAAATTTTTAATATACATACTGTAATTCGAACCTAAATAAATAAATGTGTGTTCCCACTTACCAAAGTAAAATAGTAAAACAACAAAAAGTATGTGAAAATCGTGAAATCGTGCAATAATAAAAAAAAAAAAATCAAAAGAAAATTTTTTTTTATGATTATTTCAATTAAAATCAAATATACTATTTTCAAACTATTTCTGCAATACCTAGCCATTTGTTTTCTTTTCTGAATAAAAGCAACATAAACGAAAAATGTTGGAATGACGGGAAATTTATGATCGATTTATTGAGAAAAATTAATATATATTTCTTAATGTTCGTGGAATTTTTGTCTTCTTCTCTTTTGGTTGCAACTTTAAGAAAACAAAAAAAAAAAAATAAACAAAAAATCTTTGTATCTGTAATTATTGGATGGTGTTACAGCAAGGCAGAAGGAATTTAATATTTTCGTTTGTACAAAATTTTCCCGCAGTTATTTGTTCAGAGAACATGAATAGTTGGAATTATTGGGAATTTTTATTTTTTATACAGAGTGCAACATATTGGAATTTATGTTTTTTTTTTTTTTTTTGTTTTCTTATTTTGGTTTGCGAAGATGTTGTGTATCGTTTGTTATTGGTTGATGTTAAAGGTGAATGTGTTTGTTGGTTTCTTGAAATATTTTTTTATATATCAACTGTTTTGTATATTTAAATGTCATTTTAATGTTGAACTTGTTGATCCTTTGGAATTTATTTTTATATATTTTTATTTTTATAGGCGTGAATATATTATATACACATATATAGTCACACACATTGTAAATAAATGTTTTATGATATTTTAACAAAATTTATACAGACCGACAGAATTCGCGTGTATTTTTTTAATTTAACATGATTTATTCGTGTAGTATATATAATACGACGCGTCTCCAAATTCGTGGAACATCACAAAAAAAAAAAGTAAAATATTTTAAATATAATGTAGATAATTAAGAGGAAAATTCTTTTATATTATATTTTCTAAAAAAAATTTACCTACGTCAATCTCGCACATATGATTCGAGATCAACGAATTTTCAATGAATCTTTTCGTCTAATTAAATTGATTTATGTTTTGTGTGCTGCACAAATTTGCCAAATCATTTAATGTGAGAATAATTCAGTTTAAATAAGCGGTGATCCGTAGGTGGTTTGTAATGATCCTTTATTCCTTTTTTATATTTAGAATACTTTTGTTGTAAATTTGCCATTTCGTGTTATATTATAAATGTATTATTTAGTTGGAATTACTATTTACTGGTAAACTATAAAGTTTAATTTTAGTCGGAGACTTGTTGACGCACTTACCGAATTCTTGGAAAAGGTATTAATAGTTGTAGTTTAACTTACCTGTAAAGAGAAATCAAAATAGATTAAGATAATATTTAAAATAAATGGTTTGTATTTACAATAGGTTCTTTGAGTCAGAGGGCCTTCACATGGCTCGTAAAGTATACATAAACGACATCTCATTTCAAAATAAAATATATCTGAATAAAATATCTATTAAAAATATTAACATTTGAAACCGTCAGAAGGGAAACTCCCGCTCAAGAACAGGCGAAAAACGACTTGGCTTATATATATATATATATATATATATATATATATATATATATATATATATATATATATATATATATATATATATTTATAAATATTTATATATATTAATATATATATATATATATATATATATATATATATATATATATATATATATATATATATATATATATATATATATATATATAAAAATATATGTATATTAAGGTGTCCCTTATGTGGCCAATTTTCTTTTTTTGTTAATAATGGTAATGCACAACCTCCACTTTGGTAATGCACACCTTCCACTTTTTTTCATTTTAGTCGAATCGGATTATACCTACCCATGCCTCACGGGCTCTTAATTACTACTGTTTTTATTTAAATGGTTTTATTTGAATCGCGAATCATATAGTTGTCCGATCACGTGTCAATTCTCTACTGCATACATGAACCCGTCAAAAAATCTAATTTCGTTTTTTATTCAGTTTTCGCTATTTATCAATCGTATCAGCAGTCGATAGTTATTAGCAGTCGATAATTATATTAGGTTATGTAATTAGGTATTTTCACAACGGCAACAAGACATCTTAGAAGTGAGAGTGATATCTATTTAATTGGCGATATTACTCGACAAATTGTAGTTTCAAAATTACCTTCAATAAGACAAGTTCTTTCTGTGTTATTTTATAAAGTTAGAATTGTTAAATTAACAATTAGTGCAAGTGCTAACTTCGCCGTACGTGAGTGTGGTATTTTCCCAATAAAAGCAATTCCACACTGCGAAACCAAACTAACTAATATTTATAGCAAATGGCGATCTATTAAAAAAAAATTACTGAAACTAATCGTAAAAAAGAACAGGAATTCTGCTCACGCAGATCCATTACAAAAAATTACAATCGAGTCAACGGCAGACAGGTCGACCTAGTTATCTCGGTGGTTATAGATAAAAAATTAATGGAAAAAGAAAAACGAAAACATCTACGAAAAGAAGAAGAGGAAAGAGTAAAATCCCACGTAGAGCCAGAACCATCAAAATTAACTTTACCTTCTAAACATGAAGAAGAAAGGGAAGAAAGCGATTGTGATCTCACTTCTGTAGAACAATATGCATTACATCCCATCGCCAAAAAGACACGTGGAAAGAAAAATTTCACTACCCCAAAGCTAGTTGCGGTACTAGATAGGTGTAAGGTAAGTGTGCGAGATTCTATGTATGTTCTGGAAGCAACTGCATAAGCTCTGTCATATAATATTGATGAATCAATAATAAATTAACAAGCCCGGACATTTCAGTATTTAAACATTTTCAAAAGAATTGGAAAGAAATTGATCCTACCAAATTTTTAAGCGCATTAACAGACGAAAAATGTTTACAAGTCCTTAACGATAAAAAAGATGAGATTATACGATTTGCGCAAGAGCGATTGCAACTTCCGTATAGAGATGATTATTGTGAATTTCTTCAATTAGTTATTATATTTTTGGGAAGGAATGCTGAAAACAAATTTAAAATTCGATCTCCTGGTGCCATGTATCAAGCCCGTTGGATGAGTCGAGCAATTTATAGTCTAAAGCTATTTTTGGTTAGCCATCAGTACAAAATTTCGGCCAAACAACTAAATTCGTTTCGTGATATTTGTATTTTTATTGTTATTTTATGCGTCAAAGTTTGGTTTAATTGTTCATGGCCTAGCAAAGCACTGAATCAGGGTTTAAACTTCCTAAAAGATTTAAAAATGTAGATGCATATTTGTAGTTTAAAAAATTCACTAATCTTCTTACAATTTGATCAATAATTATTAATTATTTCTATCATAGGTTCGAAAACATAGATGCATTCATGTCTTCGGCAACTATCAATAAGTTTAGCAACCACCTATGGTACCTTACTGAAAAAAACTACTGTTTTATTAGCTGCTGCTTTTTCGATAACAATGTGTCGATTGAGGTTAAAAGAAAAATGAAAGATGCTTTAAAATACTGTAGTGCGTCTTACGGGACTTCAACGTCTAACATTATACGCAAAAGATATTAACGAGAATTTTATGGGTTAATTTTTGATAATTAATATGTATCCTTTAACTATATTATCTAATATTTATTTAAATATCGTAGGAAAAACTACTGATTCGTTTATATATCTGAAAATAGTAGCAGTTTTTTCAAAAGATTCGATATAAAAGATCAGTTTCTTGTAGAAGATCCTGCTAATTGGAATTTAAATCCCCACTATAATCGTGGCAAAATATAATCGTGGAAATCATAAAACCTTTTTATGAATGATACAGCAGAAAGATCTGTTAATTTGGTAGAAGACTACCATGGGTGTTTAACGAAAGATGAAGCGAAAAAGGAATTTATTTTACGTTGCAAGAACATCGTCGCTTATTTCCGAACTGCAACAAGCCTTGAAAAAACCATTTTTAAATATTGTTTAATTGCCTTACATTATTCTTTATTACGTTATGCCATTTAAATAAAAATAGTCGTAATACACACAAATTAAATAATCTTTATTTTTCTTAATTTTATTTAGATGATTTCTGTTTGTAGACTAAGGAGCTCGTGAGACACGGGTAAGTGTATTCCGATTTAACTATAATTTTGCATAAACATATTACATACTAAAAGGAAAAAAAGTGGAAGGATAAATTTCAAATTTTGGTGTTAAGTTTTTATAGGACCTTATGTGAAACCAGATATTTTGGGATTTAATCTGGATGATCTGCTAGAAGCACAACTTCATATTAACGTCAGATTTTTGGTTGTTTTAATGCAAAAATTGTTAAAAATCTAACCTGCTTTTTAAAAATGTATAGATCCGTGCTCTCGACTCTTTATAGTGACTGATAATAGAAGAAGGATGAAGTACTTTGCAATTGCATATACGATCTCATAGTAGCTAGCACATTCTTTCCTCATAAAAATATTCACTTAAAAACAAGGGCACACCCGCGTAAGTCGCCTTGAAGTCAAACTGACTGTGTTAAAAAGTGGGGATCTAGGCTCGTTCAAGACCGATGTCACCAGTTCTCCAAACTTGTAAGCACTGATCAACATTTGGTTACTGCACAGCTGCGATGGGTATTTTCGTACACGTTAGTAAACCACTAAGCTGGTAAAATACTTAAACTCTGGATTGTTCTGACCTCCCATAGTTGGTATGTCGGGGATTTGATCTAAGATAATCCAACCACGGACTACAATTTAACGGAGTATGATTTATTTACAGCTTGTCTGAATAACAAACGCTCTGGTGGAGTAGCAATGTATGACAGTAGCAGTTTTAATTGTGAACAGTTTAGCATAAATTTCTAAATATTTAATGGCTTTCTCACAGAGTATTGATCTGAAAATATTTGATTATTGTCTAATTGAAACCAAATTATCAGGCGGACTTTTTAAAAGCTAAGTAATATTTAGAAGTCAATTTAAAGATCCACTTTAGAAAAAAATGTAGTTCTACAATTACAAAAAATTACAGAAAATACCATTATGTGAAGGTTGGACTGATATTTATAGCCATACCTTATGTGAAATTGTGAATTCTGAAATCGAAAAAACCAAAACTTAAATTTATTGACAATAGGAATGATGCTCGGAAAAACTAGAGATAGAATAATTGGGCATCGATTTAATGGACCAGCACAAATTTCAAATGAATTTAACGATTAATTTACGCATGTTGGACAAACAGTAATTATATCCAGACAACAAAAATTGTAGAATTTCGAAAATATTGTCGAAAATCTCGATTATAGAGTTATTCTACATTATTCGTTCTTTTAAACCAATTTTCGAGAGAACACGATACGATTATCGACTGGTTTGAAATCTATAACAATTGTTTTTACCTGTGACCCTAGAAGAAATTTAGCAATATAGTTATTGAGTTTCGAATTCATCCACACTGTTAACCGATACAGTTATAAAGCCTTGCAATCCATGGTCTCCACTTTTTGACCAACGGGAAAAACTGCAGTTCCAAACCACGACATTAAAAAATTTGTTAATGTGAACTTTTTTAGTTTTCAAGAATATCTAATCAACCGAGCAAATGGCGCAGTGGTTAGAGCTGCGGTGCTTGGGTTGACTCAAACAGATTCTAAATATAAAACTGTAACTATTGACTGGAGTATAAATATGGTAAAATGTGTAAAGCTATACAGGTCATGACCATCAAAAATTCACACGTAATGGGTTATAGACATACATATACAGGTATACATATATATATATATATATAGGTATATATATATATATATATATATATATATATATATATATATATATATATATATATATATATAACCCTATATTACTAACTAATAACTAAATCTGAAATATTTAATATTTTATAGTTGTTAAAAGTAGACCTATGACCTAACAGGCAGATTTTTAAAATCAAATCTGTTTCTTAAAACTGCTAGTCATAATAATACTATAAATGGTAACATAACAATGATTACTTGAACAACAACAAATCATCTAATGATTATACAATATTAATTTCCTATATACAAACACACACGTCTTTAATTATAATTTAAATAAGATTATAATTACAACAACAGACATATTGCTAATAATACTGACAGTGTTATACTGTGATAATCATTTAATTTTCCATGTGATCATCATCTTTAGTATTTTTATGTTTGAAAAGCAAAAAATGTTAAGACATTGTAAATCCATTATCTTTAGCATGAGAAATATTTATAAACACTCATTATATATATATATATATATATATATATATATATATATATATATATATATATATATATATATATATATTTATATATATATATATATATATATATATTTATATATATATATATATATATATATATATATTTATATATATATATATATATATATATATATATATATATATATATATATATATATATATATATATATTTATAAATATATATATATATATATATATATATATATATATATATATATATATATATATATATATATATATATAGATAATATATATATATATATATATATATATATATATATATATATATATATATATATATATATATATATATATATATATACGGGTGAATTTTTTTAGTTGAAACTTTCAAATCTCTGGAAAATAAGCACTCTACGATCAAAATGTCTTGGATCAAAATTTAATTATTTTGTGGTGGAAATTTTTAAGTACTTAAATTAGTAGCCCTTCCCTACTTGTAGGTGGAGGGTAACTTTGAAATTAAAATAGAAACCCCTATTTTTATTGCAGATTCGGATTCTACGGTTAAAATTGCGTAGGATTTCTATGAACATTTTTTCGATTCATGAAAGATGGCACTGTAATAGACGATATTAATTTTTTTCCGATTTCTCCTGCCGAGAACCTATGCATACGAATCTGCAATACGTTTGCAATAAAATAAAACAAAGTCTTAAACAAATTGTATTGCTTAAATTTTTTACGAAATATAAATTAGTACTCGAGAAATAGCAAGCGATGCCGGATTGTTACAAACCAGTGTTTGGAAAGTTTTAAAACGTCTTGTCACCCGTATTATATGTCTTTACACCAAGATCTTCATGGCGTTGATTTCCAAAATAGGGTAACTTTTTGTCAGTTGGAAATAGTGCACAAATACAGCAAAATCCCATTTTTTCACTACGTATTGTTCTCCGAGGAGTCTTTTACAAACCATGGAATGGTTAATCGACACAGCATGCATTATTGCGGAGTGTTGAAAATCCGCACTAGCTCTGCCAAGTTGAACATCAGCGTCCTTGGACTGCCAACGTGTGCTGCGAAATAATTGGCAACTCATCTTCCCCCACATTATTGAAGACAACTTGAATGGTCAAATGTACCGAGACATTATAAAAAATAAAATGCCAACATTATTTGAAGACTTGAGCTTAGAATTGCGACAGAACATGTGGTTTTAACATGATGGTTGTCCAGTACGGTAGCACATAAATACTTAATCGTGATTTTAATGGTTTGATAAATTGGCCTGCCAGATCACTAGATCTTACTTCGCCAGATTTCTTTTTGTGGGGCTATCTAAAAGACACAGTTTAGCAACAAATACCAACAACACGTGTACAGACACCATGGCGGCCAATAGTTAGTAAATTTTTGTTGGGGTAAGGAAAGGAAAGGTATGTCAGTAATGACAGAATTGGTCCAGTTTTCCGGTAGCCAATATTCGAACTACTGTAAGCACAAGACAATTACAATTTTACTGAACTGCTCTGCAATTCTTAATATAATAATATAATTTCTGCAAGCCAAAGGCTGTAAAAAATTGGACTATTAGTTTTTGTCTGAAATTTACAATTAATTAATTTATTACATTTATAAAAATATGAAATTATAAAATAATATAAATTAAATTTTAAAAAAATTGCTTAAACATTAAAATCAATTGAATTAACCGCTTTACGACAAATACGTCATATAATCGTCGAAAATCTAATTTATATACATTTTAATTGACACTAAAATAAAAAAATTATTCCTATATGAAGAAAAAAATTCTAAATTCCTAAGGACTCACTTGTGAACTTTTCAACTAAATCCCATGCTTAATCAAACTACATATTTACAAGAAAAAATTTTTTGTTTACAACAAGAATCTTAGAAAAGGTGAAAACGTCAATTCGATAAAATAATTTAGTTTTATAGTATTTCTGACGTAAGTGTTATATCTTATTCAAATTCCGATATGTTATGTTAGTTTACGTATGGCTAAAGAATATTCTTATTACCTCAATGTGAATTTAAATATGAGTGCGTCACAAATTAACGTCAGCAAACTTTTTAAATACCACTTTTCTTCTTCTATACCGCATTTTAGTAACGAAAGGAAGATGCAAAAAATATAGCAGTATTAGCACTATTTAAGGTGAGTGATTATATAACTATGTCTGATTTACACTGAACTATTTAGAGTAGCCGAAGTAAATATTAAATTAGAAAAGGTTGTAATTGATATACAAACCCTGTAAAAAAAATATGAGAATTAATTTTAGGATTATAAAAATGTCATGGGTAAATATTTGCTGTTGAATTTTGCGAAGCAAAAAAAAACAAAGCTAACAAATATTTATAATTTACGAAAGATTAGGTAAAGATAGGCATCTGAGAAAAATTACCCAGCTAACACTCCTATACAGTTAAAAAATATATAAACATTACTTGTTTTCGGGTAGTCCCTGAACAATAAGTGCGCATACTAATTAATTATTTTGTAAATATATTTGAAAGAATTTTGTAAATATATATTGGGGTTTCCCAATGGGTCACTTAATAATACAACAGTTTTTAAATTGTGTTATGAAAACATTTTTCAATATCAATATCATTAATTAAAAAAAATATACATATTTTAGTAAAATATTTAGCCTCGAGGTGTTGTGGTTTTCGTATTTAGTTTTGCGGATATTTTTTCAGAAATTTACATGTTATAATTTTGTTACAATTTACTGTGGGAAATATTTAGACGCCGCTAATTGAGTCTATAACGTTTTTGTAAAAAAATTAAATTTAGTAATTAAACTGCCTGGAAAGTATTGAATGTTAATATTTTTGGAAAATTGGAATGATTTGCGACCATCGAGTATATGATGTATACAAAAATCTCAGTCCTATATCAATTTCAACAGTTAACTTGTGTCCATCATAAATAAATATTTATAGTCAACGTGGTAATATAAAAGTATATTTAACTCTTTTAACACACAAAACATGAATGAAAGATCTCAGATGATCATCTTAAAGATCTATTTAATCGTTTTTTTTTTTGTTTTATTTTTTTTTATTGATCATCATCATCATATAGAATATAATCGTTTTATAAACGATAAACGAACTGAAAAAAACCGAACAGATAAAAGTTGGTATACAACAACAAAAAAACGCATCAACGATTATATCATTAAAATAAGAATAATAAACATTAAGACGAAGAAGAAATATATTTCATTCATGGGAATAAAATTTTTGGATTTTTTTCGATTTTATTATGAGAGAAGAAGAATTTTCAAGTTTTGAATTTATTAATTTATTATTAACGATTTTATTTTGTTGTATGTTCGAAAATTATAAATAAATAACTTGTATATACACCACATATATGAGTATACATTTTGGGCAGTCCGTCTGTCTGTCTACATACACACACGGTGAATAAAAAGGAAAAAAAAATTGTATAAGTATTAAAAAGATTTCTTAAGATATGAGATGTTATTTCAAGGTAATTTTTTTGAGAATTTTAACAATTTCAACAATGTGAGAAATCAGTTCGTTGCTTTTGGTGACAATCTTATAAATAAAAATGAAAAACAAATATAATTACAGGGTTTCACAAAATTTGCTGAAAAGGGTGCAGATTCTTTGATCAAAATGAAGTTGAGTTTATAACTGCCACTTTACACTAGGAGGCCACCCTCTCATTATTATATTCATTTGAAAGCTTAAGAAATTGCTTTTCAAAATGTGTCCGACACTTAGAAAATCGAAAACATTTTATTACACTTTTAAATTTAATGTTATTCGTTTTAGGTTTTCTTCAATAGATGGAACCAGTGAACTGCGATCATTTTTTTAACAAGTGTTGCTAACTTCACTGCAAATACGATTCCAAACGTTACTATACAAAACGTATATAAATTGTCTTATAATCCGAAAAATGTAATTTAAAAGACGAACGGTTTATTGTGTGAGTAGATTTTGTTGTTATAGTGTTATTTTAATAGAAAAAGTAAATAATTATTGAAATTCGGTGAAGGTTTATAGCGAAAATGATTGTATTTATCAAAATACTAAACACAACGTTTAAGTGTTCCACGGAAAATAATGATACTCGACAAGGGGCAAAATTATACACCATTAAATAGGTGTATAATTTAGCCCCGTATTACTTATAAATTTATAGATTCATTAGATAAATAATTCTATCCGACACTTTTTATCTGGTAAAACTAAATTTCCAAAAAATGCTTTATACACAAACGGTTTGTGGTTCAAATATCGAGTGCTTCCGGATGGGCAAGAGCGAGGAACTGGTTAGTTTGTAGTGGTCTTATCCACTATTAATTTGGTCAGTTGACCATCAATATTATCTGGTTAATTCCAACACTTTAATTCTTTGGATTTAATTCTTTGGATTATTAATTTAATAATTTTTAACTTTAGCAATGACTGACTAAATTAATAGTGGATAAGACCACTACAATTGGTGACCACGTGTTTTTTTTAGATAAAAAAAGAACAAATATACGCAACCATAAACACAATAAACTCAACCATCGATTATTTAACAACGAGATTCAGTGTTTAAAAATATCGATATATACATCAAAATATCGTGGAACCGCTGGAACAAGGAGAAAGGGTCATTTAAAACTTATGCATTTTCTGTAAGACTGCAAATAAATTCAATGGTAAATTGGAACGTGAACTACAAAAGACGTCAAGAAGGACATTTTTAAAGAACAGTAAACGAACAGAAAGTTGTCAACAATGCCACACACAACAGCATATTATACACAACAGCATAATACACACAGCAGCATAATTCAACACAACACCAAAATAACTTTTAGCCATTCAATATAAATAGTAAAAGGGGTAAAACATTTTAGACCACGAGTTTTAATAAATTTAAAACGGGTGAGTGCTGTTATTATGTAATTATTCAATCACTAATATATTGTTTTTTATACCATAATTACGCAAATAAACAACGTGTTACGACTATCATAACACTTTCCTATATCGTCTGTCTATTGATTACTCACTAGCCTGATAGACAAACTGTTATCATTTTACGTTCTTTTGGACCGTTTAGAATCTTGTTTGTGTGTTTGAAGTGTTTCTTTGATAAAATAAAATAACAATACAAACATAAAATAACATGCATATGCAGAGGTATATGGTTTAAACAATTGGAGGTGCAATTTAAAGTTAGACGAATCACGAACGACGAAAATAAATTTAACTTCGCGATAGCTCAACCACCTGTAAATGTTTTTTTTTGTTTGTTTATTTCTATGCAATCTGTTTTGGGGCCGAAGCTCACCCAACTCTTTCGCGGTTAATTAACGTCCTACTTTACGCCATTACTAGCCAAATCGAGGACGCGCGAATACAGGTTCGCGTTTCAAATATCCATCTGCACATTGCATTGCTCCAGCCACCCTGTACTGGCATGGACGATGGTTCGGCCCATGAATTCTGCACTCCAACGAGGGGTCATAGTTGTGTTCATCGTCATCACCGATCGTAATCAAGTGATGAAAAATCCCTTTTGCAACCCTCCCCCGTTGGGATTCGAAGCCGGTACCTCCCGTCCCAAACACCGCAGCTTTAACCACTGCGCCAATTGCTCGGTTACCTGTAAATGTTATAGCTTCAGTAGCCAGCATAGTCCACAAACCTCCTGAAATCAACAAATACGAAACTATTAGAGACGAGGTTATCAAAAGGCGTTCTGTTTCTGAACAAGGTAGAATTGAATACCTTCTCAAATCTACGGATATGGGTGATTTCACTTCATCGAATTTTTATCGTCACCTCGAAGAGAAGGCAGGTTCATCTACAGCGGTAAACACCTAATTGCTTAAAACACTCTGGTTGGGCAGTCTTTCTGATTCAATCAGATCAATCGTTGCAATTAGAGAACAAGACGATATTAATCAATTGGTTAATTTCGCTGATCGCATTTTTGAAATTAATCGCCTCAATTATGTCTGTAGTACCGTCGAACCCAAATCACCACCTAAACCGAAATCTCTCTAGCGATCCTTCGTTGAGTGCTATTGAGCAACTAAACGAAAAATTCAATCGGGAATTTTCCGATCGACATCGACCTAGGCAACGATGTAGTACTAGATACGAACACCGTTTGGGTTCTCGTAGTACCTCATGTCAACGTAGTGGGCATTGGATGTGTTACCGAAAATATAAAGAAAGAGCTACAAAATGTCAGCGAAGTTGTTGTTTTAGACCAAAATCTAACTCACATTCTAAATCACCAGCGGAAAACTAAAATGTCCTAAAGTAAATGCGACATACAATGGAACATATCATAATCGTCGCTTAACTATTAAATGTTCCATTACAAAACTTAACTTTATTCTAGATCCTGGAGCGGACGTTTCCGTCGTTCCAAAATAATATTTTAAAAATCTAACCAAAGATTTAGAGGGCCGCTTAGTAGCAGCAAATGGCACTCGCTTATTACACGTGAATTTGGGTCTGCGTCGCAATTTCCGGCATCCATTTATTATTGCTTCTGTTACTAGACTAATTATTGGTGCCGAATTTTTAGTTAAATTTGGATTGGTTATTGACCTTAAGCATAAACGTCTTATAGATACAAATACGTCGTTATCAGTTAGCATGGTGAAAGTAAAAGAACTTACTGATGCAATTTCGCGATTATTTGCTATTGAAGGCACATACTGTGACCTTCTAAAACGTTATCGAAGTCTCACACAAGAGGTTCGGTATGACCTACCTGTGTAACATAACGTTAAACACCGGATTATTACAGAAAGTCATCTACCATTTTTGCGACTCAGCCGTTTAGATGCAGAAAAACATAAAATAGCAAGAAACGAATTTGAACATATGTTACAATTGGGGTTATGTAGACAAAGTTTTTCCAGCGCTGCTTTGCCTTTACATTTAGTTCCAAAGCCATATGGTTAATGGAGATGCCATATGGTTAATGGACATTCCAACGTCTAATGGATGAAGTCACACAAGGCATAAGTTTCGCGTATGTGTATATTGACGAAATTTTGATGAAGCAGAGCATCACGAGCACCTAAACAAAATATTCAATCGCTTAGCACAATATGGTTTACCAATTAAATCCTCCAAATGCGAATTCGGTGTAGCTTCCATCAATTTCCTCAGCCATGAAATCACTAAAGATGGTATTAAACCATCTGCAGATCGAGTCATGGCAAACAAAAATTTTCCTCAATCCACTTCTTTTAGGTAAGTACAGCGTTTTGTGGGCATAGTCAACTACTATCATCGCTTTATCCCTCACTTAGCCGAACATCTTGCTCCAATACACAGCCATCTCAGTGCACTTGGAAAAATTAGTAAGAAGAATCCATTTTCCTGGACAAATGAATGTGAAGAAGCATTTAACGCAACTATATTTTCACTTACTCAAACACTTACTCAAAGCGGAACTCTTCACATTAGTGCTGATGCTTTCGGTGTTGCTGTGGGTGCTGTATTGGAATAATTACATAAAAAAAGTTGGGAACCATTATCCTTTTTCTCCAAAAAGCTTTCCCAAACCGAGCAGAAATATTCTGCCTTTGATAGAGAACTCCTAGCTATTTATAGTGCTATAAATTGTGGCAGACACAATTTAAGTTGTGGCAGACAACTTTGTCTCGTTCGGAAGAAAGTAGAAAACTTCAATAATTCACACCGGTAAAAATTTAAACAAATTAGTTTCTTTACAAGAATCCGACTCTGAACTAAAAACTCTTATTAGTGATTGGTCTAATTCACGCAGCTCAAAACTCAAGTTGGAATTAATACCGAATCTCGCAACTAATGTTTCCATTTGGTGCGAAACATCAACCGACCCAAACAACCTTATATTCCAAAAGAAATGCGTCCGGTTATTTTTTAATTACTTCACGGTATTTCACTCCCAGGAGTACGCGCAACACTTAAACTAATTTCTTTGAAATATTTCTGGCCAGGAATGAATGTCGACATACTCGTTCAGAACACGGACATTTCGACATTCCAAAGGGCAGGTTTGAACATATCCATGTTGATCTAGTCGGACTATTTTCTCCATCTAATAACAATTTGTACATTTTGACAATCATTGAAAGGTTTACACGTTGGCCAAAAGCTATACCTTTACCGGATATGAAAACAACCACGGTAGTGAAAGCTTTCGTAGACCAGTACATTTCGAGATTTGGTATTCCACTCGAAATCACGACTGATCAAGGCAGTCAATTCGAAAGCAATCTATTTAAGGAGTTAACAAAAATGTTAGGTTCTCATAGAATACGGACGACGACATACCACCCACAGGCAAATGACATGGTAGAGACTATATCGTCATTTAAAATCCAATCTTTATGCTAGATCGAATTCCCTTAATTGGAGTGATGAAATCCCATTTATTCTCCTTGGTATACGTACTTCGATCAAGACTGATCTCGGGTGTACTTGTGCTGATCTTGTCTACGGACAACTTCTAAAGATCCCGCTAAAGAGAAATTACGAACGTCAATGCGTAACTTCGTTCCCAAAGATACTCGGAATACCCCTCAGGACAATATTTATATATCAAAAGACCTTACGGACTGTGATCATGTTTTCGTCCGGGTGGATAAAGTTAAAACACCTAAAAAGAAGATTTTACAAGGCAAATTTGGGGCCCATCATAACTTACGCTCCGCATGGATGGATGAGATAATTGTTCAAAAGCCACTAGAACATAGGCTATCCTCTTTGCAATCAATAATTCTTTATTTTCATAGAATTCCATCACAGTACTCAAACGGATCTTAGCCAACCCAAAAATAAAAAATCAAAGTATGACTCAATCCATCGGGATATCTTATGATTTCTTTTGAGATGTCTTGAGCTGCATCAAAAATATGATGGCAAAGGAGAGCTATACCGCGATAGCTTTCGCATTTTGAGCGATCTCTTTTTTTAAGGATAGGAAATAGTGCGGCCACTTTCTATTAATCAGGCAAAACCTCACTTTACAATACTAATCGGATAAGATGGAAATTCCGTATTCAATGTTTATTCTTAAATTACATTGAAATCAATTAGAAAAAAACATTGATTAGAATTAAACCAAATTACGGTCTTTGACTATCCAAAACTCCCACTATTTCGTATTTTAATGCGTTTTCAAATTATTTGGTA
Organism: Tipula confusa; assembly: GCA_963556175.1. Lineage (NCBI taxonomy): Eukaryota > Metazoa > Arthropoda > Insecta > Diptera > Tipulidae > Tipula > Tipula confusa. The sequence goes on from OY744476.1 coordinate 39,831,432, forward strand.
GTTTTTGCAGTTTCATCATTTTCACCCACTACTGTAACATGGTTGAAACATTTTTATTAGATTTTTTCATATAAAAAGATTAAGAAAATTAAAATTCTAAAGAAAATGTATTTATGATCATTTGCATTTTTTTTCATACTATATATATTTATACACACATACTTTTTTGTTGTGTATCTGTTTTTAACTTTAAAAAAATTGTATAGGTTTTGGTCCATCAACAGAATGATGGGAACAACATTTTCGATATTTGCTTATGTATAGTAAATCCACGATCTTCTCTACACAGTAAAGTAATAAAAAAAAAAACGATTTTGTCTGCACTAAAAAGATAACAAAAAAATTCAAAGAATTTGATAATAATTTTTTAGCGGAATTCATTAAAATAATTTTTTTTCTTTTTTTTGTGTATTTTTAGTCTAAATAAGTTTTATTTATTTTAATCAAAAATTATTTTTAATTAATTAGTTTTATTTGTCAGAAACAAAATTAATCTCAATTCCGGAAATTCCATAAGATGATGGCGATCTGGGTTTTTTAAATTTAACAAATTTATAGAAAATTAAAATTTGAATAAAAAATAAAAATACATGTACACACTCACTAAGGGTCATAAGGGGTTAATACGCATTTATTATCGCAGTGAATAAATATAAAATGAGTAAAATTATTTTTAAACGGCAGAGATTGTCATTTAGGTAAGCTCTAAAATGCCTATCGTTTTACTAATTAGTCAAATTTTTACAATATCAAAAGCATTACAGGCCAAAGTTGACGATTTACTAAGATCTTTTGCAAGATCTTTTAGACCATATTTTTATAAACAGCCAAACAAACGATTTTCCACACAATTGGACAAATTGTGTGTAAAATCGCTGTGATGAGCGGCACAAGACCTAGGTGTGTTTAAGCCAATATATTTATATATATATATATATATATATATATATATATATATATATATATATATATATATATATAATGTCATAAGGGTCTACATAAGGGGAATATATATATTTATAAAGGGTGTTATTTTATAGGTTCGCAACTTTGAGTTGGCAACACTGTTTTATTTGACAACCCATTTAACAGCTGATAGTTGCGTTTGGTTTGACATTTCATTATGAATAGACTAACACCAGAGCAACGCTTGCAAATTGACGAATGGGCTAAAGAATAAATTGATATTGATGTTGAATTTCCATTCAAAATTTTGTTTTTCGATGAAGCCCATTTTTGGTTGAATGGTAAATAACCAGAATTGTCGGATTTGGAGTGAGGATAATTCACAAGCTTTTGTCGAAACACCATTACATCCACAGAAAATTACTGTTTGGTGCGCTATATGGGCTGGCGGGGTCATTGGTCCATATGTTTTGACACAGCGCGCGCTACAATTGATTTACTCAAAAAAACTTTTGATGAAAGAATAATTTCGCGTAATGGTTCAATTAATTGGCCACCAAGATCGTGTGATTTAACCCCATTGGATTATTTTTTTTGGGGTTATGTAAAGTCACTTGTCGAAGTTGATAAACCAGAGACAATTGAACACCTGGAAATCAACATTCGAAGAGTTATTGGCGAAATATGGCCGCAAATGCTGCGAAAAGTGCATAAGCTATAGATTTGAATTTATTGATTGAAGACATGCAACCAATGTGTACGCGAATACCTCATTTAATCAGAACTTGTAGTTCCTATTTAATAATGACTTTTAAAGTGCTGGTATTTTTTATACTACTTTAGCTGACAAGACACAACTTCAATGCTCCAGAGTCACCTCAAAAGGCATTGGAAACGTAATTACAGAGAAGTAAAAATTGTATTCAATGCTTCTGGTTTTAATACCTCTACTACCGTTAACATCAACTATATTTCATGTCGTTTCAAAGTGGAATATAGGTTAACACGACTAATTTGAGTCAGTATTTAAATTTATTTCACTTATAGATTTTTAATTTAGTAATCATGTCATGGTACTAGATCAATACCACAAAGAAAATCAAACTATTATTATTGGCTTGGGTAAATAAAATTTTCCTATTCCTCAAATAAAAATTATATCACCACTAAATATGTGGCCTAAATTAAACACTAAATCACTGCATTGTATGCAGTATTTATTTACATTGAATTTTAATAAATAATTAAATTTCTTAATTATTTAAGAAAATAATATTTACAAAAAAAAAAAAAATCAATCAATTTAATTTATTTTATTTCTTGCTGTTGATGATTTTGACGATCAATATTAACCGGGTTTCAACATCATCACCATTTCAATATCGAACGAAGAAGAAATAAATCAAATTAAAAATAAGAAAATCCAAAAAAAAATAAAAAAACTTTTAAAGTGAACAAAAAGTAATAATAATAAGCGGTTTTCACAGGCTATTGCTGGCCCGTACTGTATCAACAATCTGACTCCAACGGTTTCGATCCCGAGTTAGCTCTTCGTATTGTTCTAGACAACTTGAAGAAGCTAAGTAGTTCTATATCTCCGAGGAGGCATCGTCACCGACAATAACCTCTACTCCTGTCAAATTAAGGCTCTCCTAGAATATCACGCTCGATTATAAGTCTTTTACGAAGCATGTGATTGCTTTCCGACCACAGGGGTGGTAAAATATAAAACGATGAGTTGGACATTTTTATTGTTATTATTATTATACCACTACCACTAGTAATACTATTATTATTATTCATTTCTTGGTGATGATCATAATGACGATGGTGAATGCCTAAAATTTTCTTATATTATACATAATCAACAAGAAACAAATCTGGAGCACATAATAACAGCATATGTCCTTCATAATTATTTCGTTTCAAACCAAGTAGATTTTTTTTAAAACGTTTTTTGTTTGCATTAAAAATGTATAATACTTGGAAAAAAAAATTTTCTTTAAATTATAAATTATTATTATTGATTTCTCAAGCTTTTTGACGAATTGAAGGTTGAGTATTTTGTTGTATTATGCAATGTGAACAAATTGGTTATTATTGTAATGATTTTGTCTTGATTCTAGATAAGGGCATCTCTACCACTACGCTCTTATTTTGGTGAAGGATATTTTTGTTTTGTTTTAAATATTGATTTGAAATATTGGTTTGCAATATTTTTGACAGGCCATTTATTACGTCAGTTATTTCTTTTTTTATTTCACAATACTTTAATTATAATATAAATCGAAAATTATGTTAAACATTTAATGTATTGCCTATGAACTATGAATGGTCAAATCGTTTGAGGCAGCCTCTATATTTATATAAACTACCGATTACCATGTAATCGACCCATTTTAGGTCTTTATAAGAAATAAAGCGTTTCTTAGACGTTATTTATTTTTGATAATGGTGTTTCTTGTCGAAAACTAAAAACCCTATTCCTATTTACCTCTATACTCTCTATTTTACTGTTTACGAGAAGTTAATCCTATTATTCTATATGCGATTTGTTCCTAGGGTGAAACACTCTACACTCTTTCGTAACTATCTTTGGACGTTCTAATTTACGCCATTGCTGGTGAAATCAAAGTAATTGATGAGTGTTAAGGTGATAGAGTTTGGTTTTATTTTGAATCACATTTATGTTATAAATCAAACATGATTTGTGGGTCACACAAAGTTGAAACAATGTTTGAAAAAAAAAAAAAATGTTTTACTACAGTATATTTTGTAAAAATTCTACTTTGACTTCTATTTTTTTATTTTTTGAAAGCTTGTTTTGTTATTTTTCTGTATGACACCATAATTGTATGTAAGTACAACTAAAGGGCACTTGACTTTTTCATACAATTCATAGTTTCTATAGTAAAATTAATAAATGATGGTTGGCATTTATTTGTTTATAGTTTGGACTCTATTAGAGCCTATTCGAACTCAGCTAATTGGCTCTATCTAATAATTTTACATATTTTTTTAAAGTAAAGTTTTACAGGATTTTTTAAATTAAAGAGTTGTACCAGTGAATGTTGTACCAAGACACATTTTTCCCATCGCAATCCGGTTAAAAGTACTTGCATGACCCCACAGTTTCTATAGATCTTCTTGGTCTCTTTTTGTAGTAATTTATTTTGGCATAACCTAACGTTTTCAATGCGTAAACAATTGTAAGTATCGCTTTCAGCACAAAATTCGACATACCGTAGTTCTAATTGCAGATATGTAGGATTAATGAGAGAATTTCTTCAAATGAGACATATGAAACCATCATCCAAATACAAGAGACAATTTTACATTCCACATCATTTCATGCAATTTTGATTGATTGAAGTTTACGATTAAACAAGATTAACCGGAAAGCTCCGGGCTCATCGCACACCCGTTTTTAAATTTACTTGTAAGAACAGGACAGGATAGTTAGATACATTATTGAGATCGATCCGAATACAGACACCTTGGTGGCCAGTTTTATGTATTCATGCATTTAATAGTGTAATTGTATTCTAATATGATCAGCATTCTTGTCTGAAAATATTCATTTGTATAATACAATGTGTTTCACAGAAAAGAAATATATTTATGGACTAATTTCTCCAAGCCGTAGTCTGTAACAAACTGCAATAGTTTTCGCCTGTTGTAAATATCCATCTCCACATTGCATTGCTCCAGCCAGCCTTTACTGCCATGGATGACCGTTCGGCCCATAGATTCTGCACTCCAACAGGAGGTCATAGTTATGTTCATCGCCATCACTGATCGTAATCAAGTGATGAAAAATCTTTTTTTTGAACCCTCCGTGGTTGGGATTCGTTGGGAACCCGGTACCTCCAGACCCAAATTCCGCAGGTTTAACCACTGCGCCAATTGGCCATAACAAACTTGATATCAAATTTACTTACTCGGTTGAGGGGGCTACTTTTTTTGAGTAAATAAATATAAATTAATTATTTATGTAGGAGAATTTCGTAATCATAAATAAAACTCTGCTAAACCGTTTGACGGCAAAATTGCAACAATATATACCTTATAGCATTATATGTTACGTCGCTAGAAAATAAAAATTAAATATTGACACAGAGCAGCAATAAAATTGAATGTCAAACTTGCTCGCAATCTTTATCAAGAGGGCGGCACAATAGTAAGAGATCATCATCAGCAGGTAAACCAAAATTTGAAAACTGTTGGTGGGATCATAGAAACGGGGCCTAAATAATATCTTTCACCATGCAATTTTAAAGATTCAAAAAACTAGACGATTAATTGGGAAGTCACAGGTGGTGGTTGATTAATCGCTATTAAATCGATTGTATATTTCTGATCATTTGTCACATAAATTTGTAATCCGCATCGGCACAGACGTGGCCGTTATGCTTCCTAATAAGAAAAAAAGCAAAAAGTAAAAGGATCGTCGCTACAAATTTATAAAAACATTGTATTAAGTCTCGTTTGACCCAGTTCATAAACCAAAAACCACCATCAACACGGTTTTTGGCTTTTTTAAGTTTGGTAATATTCCATTTGGATTACGACTGATCGGTGAATCTCTTAAAGAGTTAAATTTTGTGCAGCTTAGTATCAATGTCGCAAAATATAATTTTGGTCAAAAAGAAGTAAAATATTTGGGCCACCACGTCACAGTTAGAGGAATTGTTATTGCCAGAAAAAGTTGTACCAAAATTATGATCAAGAGAATTCTGATCAAAAATAAATTTTCTCCAAAATATAGTAACGGAAATGTAAAATGCGACCAAACACCAATAAGGTGGTCTGATGAGCTCTGTTTAACATGATAACACTGTAAAGATGATTTAACTAACGCTATGTAGCCATAGGGACCATAATTTATCAAGTATGTAGCTAAAAATGGGGAGCTAAAACCGCTTTTGTTTTTTTCTAAAGCTTGCCAACAAAACGACGTAACAGTACATAAGATTGGGAGGTAGAAGCTATGAATCGAGCAGTCATCGGCCACTTCTGACATATGCTAGAAATTCGAAAATTTTGTATTTATACCTACAGTGCTTATACTTACAGATCACAAACCGCAAATACTTGCATTTTAAAGACATTTGTGCTAGGTTTCCAGAAATTAAACAACAATAAACACGTTGCGACAAATCGTGACCATCCATTCAAACATTTTGGGTACATCGTATTGCCGGAGTCCATCCTCACTGAGAAATCACAAACTATACAGGAAACATTTTCTAGAATCGAGATAAGTCTTGTTGTATACTATTAAAAGGACAATCAGGTCAATATGGCGAAACAAGAACAAAAGTTAGAATTATAAGAAAAGGCTTACGACGAATTCTAGTACGGTAAGGATCATTTAACTGCTTATGCATCGCAAACTAGCTAAACTGTAACCTATCCGCAATAATGATCAACTAGCAAGTATCCACAACAATAATGCATTATCAAAGGAACATAAATTTAAGAATTTGAGGGAACTTCTAGGCGGAGAAGCGGCGAATATCATAAAACACGTTAAAATTTCAAATCCTAACTATGATAGTACTTGGCAGAAAATTGTGAAGCGAGTTTTATCTTTTCATAAAGATCACAAAATGTCACATCCCATTCGACAATTCTTGGCACAACTGCGAATTCATGGTTCAAATTTTATCTAATAAAATTAGGCGCATGGTACATACTAAAGAGGAAGTTTTGATAGGTTTGACTGAATTTGGCTAAGACTCGGGATGGAAGACTTATTTATTTATTAGAAAAATGCGATGAAGGATCAAGAATGGCTTAGGCATTAAAAACAGTCGACACCAGATTTCCCACAGTTGAAGAGTTTACGGCATTTCTCGACAACTTTAGTAACGCTTTGCAATGTGCCGAACCCTTCCAAAAAGAAGTGGCTAATTTAAAAATCATGTTTCGATTTTCAAACTCAGCGATTTATGTCGAAACATTTATTTTGGAAAAACTACCGTTACAACTATCCTCATCCAAGTTTGATTCCTCACAAATTTGATTTACCAGGTGCTGAAGTATTTTTTGATGTATGATACGGAAAGAAAAGAGAACTAAACCAGATTCTTCAATCATTGCGCAAAATACTCGTACCCTGTTCGAGTATGTCGTATCTGGAAAACCGAACATTTTAAATATAATTTAAAATGTAAAAGAGAACATTTCAAAGAGATTTTAGAAGATTGTAGAACCACTAAGCACAAAACTCTGAGACTGCGTCCAGAAGAAATTGTAACAAAATGTCGTTTTTTGTATAACGAGATTTCGAAGGCCGTTTTGTTGTGAAGCTCCCGTTCAAAGATGTATCAACAAGACTAGGAAATTAAGTAAACATAGCAGTAAAACATTTTTATAATCTGGAAAGAAAACTCAAGATGACCGTAGATCACAACAGCAAATATAAAAGGTTTATGCATGAGTATCTTCATCTTTTTGACATTCCAATAGCTAGTGTGCAATTTTTTGTACCTTCCTCACCATGCCTTAGTGGAAACTAGTAGCACTACAGCTAAGGTTCGCGTGGTATTCATGGCTCGTCTAGAAGTTCTAAAGGAATTGGCCTTACAATCTAAGCATCTCTTTGGGGCATATTAATGCAATTCCAAATACACAAAATATATAGTGACCCGTGACATTGAAAAATGTATTGTCAGGTGAGTCTTATAGAAGATGATGCTAACTTTCGGAGAATTATGTGGTGTAGCAATCCAGATTTTAAGCTAAAACACCATTAAAGCTGCCATATTTGGACTGGAAGGTACCGGGTTCGAATTCTAATGATTAACGAAAATAAAAGGGCGTTTTTATCACTTAATTTCAATATAATTGTAGAATTAAGTACAAAATTCATGGACGGAATAACCTTCCAAGCCCAATTTGATACTTAAATGAAAATTAGCCTGCACATGTATTTGCTATAGAAATACTCTTTGTGCAAGAAGAATTTAAAAGTTCCAGAGTTGCTCAATTATAAATTTAAAAATTTGACATATACGCGACTCAGAAAGTACATTCCCATTGCGTAATAATATAGTTTCCGAAAATCTGAACCACTGTTCAGTTAGCCGTAAAGCGACCTACAACAATCAATATAACCCTTTATAAATTTGAGCAATATTGTGACGTTTTGTTTCGTTCAAAGTAAGAATATATTTGGAGTATAGAAATAAACTAGAAAAATTTTGATTAAACATAAAAACGTATTATAAAAAAGGAAGCAGTCCAACATATCGATTGCTGATAAGATTTAAGAGAATTTGGTAAACACCATATAAAGTTTTATTACGATTTTAGATTGCAATCAAATAATTTTGTAATATTTTTATTTATCGTAAATTAATCGGGTTATCGTAAAATCCAGCATTTTGATGAAATTGGTAGCATTTATAAGTTATGTAATCTTTTCTTAGCTCTATTCTGACCAAATCATGCAAATCGCGGGTTAGGACATTCCACGGTGACTTGTATATAAGCTTCAAAAGTTTGTGCAATTTGGAGCACATCTCTACGAATTGCATAGAATATTATATTGTAAATAATTGGTTTGTTTTTTGAGCATAATTTTCAATTTCGATTGATTAGATGATATAGAATTTTATTCAGTTTGTTTACTTTTGTGATTGAGTACATAATATGATTCCTAGAGCTAACTGTTTTATCTAAGACAAATCCCAGGTATTTAAGTTCTCTATTTTATGTGATTGATTTGTTTTATGTTCATTGATATTCTAGTTTATGAGTTTGCATTCAAAATAAATTTTAATAAAACTTAATTTTTATTGGGTAAGTGGTTTCTTATTATAATTGGTCAACTATAGGTTTTACAAAACGGTTATTTACAACTTAGGTGGATAAAATAGGGGGTTGAAAAAAAAGTGAAATAAGAAAATCAGCGAAGGAAAAACAAAGAAAACTTAATGAAACAATTTAAAAAAACACCAAACTAAATTGTTTTTTAATTAAAAACCCAGAAACAGTAACTTGTGCAATTCCGTTTCTATCGATTTGGTAAATACAGCAATTCCGTTTCTATCGATTTGGTAAATATTGAAAGTACAATAGACGGCCCATTATTACTTAATCCTGAAACGTGTAATATAAACACAAATGAGTTAGAGCAAAACGCTAATTTATTCGGTAGTTGTTCGAGAATGGAAAATCTGTCAGAAGAACAGGTCAACCCACAAATAAACCACGATCCTGCTACTTGGAAACGATGTGATGATTTTACAATCACATATTTATGTAATAATAATAGTATTACAAAAAACATCCCTACAGATTTCTCGTCAACAAAGAAAGTTAATCCCGACAAAATGGCAAGATATTTAAATGAAAGTATTTTTAGAAGGAAATTGCAAAACGGGGGAATTTATTCGTCGAAACGTAAATTAATCTATAAGCACAAAAATTCATCACAGCACAAACAGTTAGAAACAGTTTTAAAGCAGCTAATGTTACGTAAAACCACAAGTGTGTCTGAAATATTAAATTCAGCAATTACTAAAGAAAAAAATTATTGGATTCAGGTGTTCAAATGGGTTGTGTGCATTCTACGAAAACTTGCTAGCCAGACATTACGTTTAAGAGGAAAAACGCAAAATATTAGCGATATGAGTAATGTCAATTTTTTGATGGCAGTGGAATTTGTTGCTGAATTTGATCCCTTCCTTGCTGCGCATAAATTAAAAAATATGGAAATCCAGGGAAAGGTGGTACTTCATACTTGTCGTCAATCGTGTTTGAAGAAATTGTAGTATTAATGGCAGGAAAAGTAAAAGAACAAATACTTAAGGAAGTAAGAGATGCAAAATATTACTCGATTAGCGTTGACTCTACTCCAGACGTATCACATACTGATCAGATGGCTTTTATTATAAAAATGGTGTACCTGAGGAAAATTTCTTAAACTTCTTGGAAAATGTTAGTCATAAAGCTAAAGACAAGGAAAATGAAATATTACAATTTCTACCTGAACATAAAATTGAAATAAAAAAATTTTAAAGGCCATTTATCCTATGATAATGCTAGAAATATGTCCGGGATTTATTCTGGACTTCAACCTCGAACTAAAAAACTTAACGAAATAGCACATTTTTCGCCGTGTGCAGCACATTCGATGAATTTGGTTGGAAAACTTGCAGCAGAATATTGCCGGGAAGCAGCAAAATTTGTTAATTTATTGCAAGAACTGTTCAACTTTTTTTCTTACTCAACTAGTCGTTAGTTAGTGCTAACTACCGCTTTAAAAGGACGAACTATTAAAAATCTATCAGACACTGGATGGTGTTGCCATTATGATGCATGTTAAGCTTTGTACGAAAACTGGGCGGAACTATTTAAAGCATTACAACAAATTTCAGACGATGCTACTGTATCATCTCAAGTTAGAACCCAAGCTCAAAATATCAGCAATCAAATGAATCGTCTCGAATCCGCTTTTATGATGGTCTTTTGGAAATCGATTTTGAAACGATTTAATGCCATAAATTTGAAATTACAATCCGTTGAGATTGATTTGTCGATTGTTTTGGAGCAATACAAATCTTTGATTGAATTTGTTAACTCAACTTCAAATTTATATAAATATTATGAAACAAAAGCCAAGGAAATATCTTTAGTGAAAGAGTTTGAAAGAAAATGTGGGAGGAAAAAAAAATTGGTCCATGATGAAACGACTAATGAGTTAGAATTAAACACTGATCTAAATTTTAAAACGAAAATATTTAATGTTATGATTTCGTGTCTTAGTGATGAACTAAAAACGAGAGTTGAAGCGAGTTCATACGCTTTATATAAAATTTATATAAAATTTGAATTTTAAAATAATTTAACTAAATACCCAGCTACTAAAATATTTGAAAATGCAGAAACTTTATACAAGATGTACAAGAATGATTTAGACGAATGTTTTATGGATTAATGTTTTCACTTTGGTTCATATTTAAAATCAAATGAAATACCTGAAAAATTAGAAGCTGTCTTTCCGAATGTAAATATAATTTTAAGAATCTTTGTATGCACACATTTAACCAACTGCTCGCAGAGAAGTACTGTAGCGACCATCGCTAAACAATCAAATTTATTCAGATATTTGGTACATAAATAAATATAGATATATATACACTGTACATAAATATATATATAGAGCGTAAAGTAGCAATTACACATAGCACAACATCCAAATTTGAATAATTAAAATGACACACAATATCCGCCGTCGTTATAAAGTCACATAACTAATTAGTGAGGTGGCCAAATTTTTTAAACTGCACTTGTGCCCAAATTTGATGTGATGTTGCATCTGTAAAATTGTAAAAAATTAGACAAACATGTTCGAAAGCTACCATTTCTTAATCAATTTGGTTTTAGGTCGTAAAACTCATATAATTACCAAGTTAATAATATGGAAATGTTAAACAACCGTCTGGATAGAGCCAGTTTCGAAGACGATTCAGTTCTATTTATTTTCGAAAATATGCTAATTATACCAAAAAAAAGAACGACTCAATAATATAACTGAATGTCAAGATTTTTATCAAATCTTAAGAAGTATTCATTGGCACCGAACAAAGTAAGGTTAAAAACTGTTTGAAGCCGAAAAGTTATGGTTGATAACCATCGTTCGGTCTATTGTTGGTTAATAGTTACTCAATTCCTTTTTTTACCCATTTTGTTATGTAAATGATAGTGACACGTCGAAAAACTGTTTATTTTCTATGATCTCTATATTGAGACTGAAGTACCAACCCGAAACTCTATCGTAGTTTATCTTTACAATTTCTACCTAACACCGTACAAACAAATTAAAGACATCTTGCACTAGACGGTACTAACAACAAAGTTTAACCACTGTGTGAATTGGTTGCTTTCAACAGACAGTTGTCTTTCATTATAAAAATAAAACATCAAAATCAGGTAGGAGTTCGGGAGGGCTTTACATTTTTTGCCGTAATATTTTCCTACAGTTCCATAACCCAGTGTAAATTGTTTAAAAAATTCGACTCGATAAAAAATAAGCCTCAACGAAAACCAGGTAACTGATATATATTTATAAATTAATTTAAAAATCTTTATCGACTCCTGGAAAGGAAAATGTTGAATGTTTCAATTATGATGATCTAATAAACGAAGGTAAAAATCACGCCATCTTGTTTGCCATCTTTTTGCGAACTCAGTTCTTTTCAACCAAAATGCGACAGAGCTGGTTTGACGAGCTAGATTCTTCACTACTGCAAAAAACTCTGCTTTTATTTTCTAATATAGGTTTTTCAATAAGGACACTCGAAATTGGTTGGGTTTAGCGTTATTGCTACAACAGCATCTGTTAAATTTGTCGAGAATTGTACAGTAATGAATGGCAAATTCATCGGTCGTGGTAGCGATGGTTAAGATATACTTTTTTTCCACGTCGTGGTCTCGAGTTCGATTTCCATTACTGACAAAAAATGTATAAGTAAATTTGTGGATATCACACGCACAATTTATTTCATTTAAATTTAAAAATCGAGCGTTCTTGTTGGAAGTACATTGATATGTAAGTTGCAGCTAACGCGATTAATAAAGTACCTATTCAATTTGTAAAAATCAGTACATTATTGTGAATGAAACAGTGCAATGAAAAGTAATAACGATTTTTGTGTCTACCAAAATATTGAACTTATATAAAGATAAAGTTTTCATATTGCTTTTATGGAGGAGGTTGATGAAAATGTATGACCATTTATCAGGTTTTAGAATAAAACTAATTTACAGTGAGGACCTAATAGAATCATAAGTGTTTTTTTTACTTTATTTGGCCAGAAGCTTTATAATTGCCTTAAATGTAAATTGTAGTTGGAAACAAATTTGTTTTATATAATATAGTTTTAACTTTGTATTATTCTAAATGTTAGATCGAACGCACAATGATTCACAAGATACGCAAAAATTTGATATTGAAGCAGAAGATTCCCAGTAAACTAATCGCGATAGTTTGTATATAAATAAATAAATACACGATGAACCTATTTCTTCATTTAAAATTCAACAAGCACACCACACGATTTGATTATATTTTCCCGCATATATTCAAATTACCTATAATCTTAGTCATTAGGTTTACGTATATTTAAAAAATAAATTTTTGTTGTTGTTTTATTTTAATTTTAATTAATTTTATTTAATTTATTCGCAATATACATAATTTTTTAGTATATTTTTATTTTAATTAATTTTTATTTTTTTTTTACTTTAAACTTTAAAAGTTTACATTTACACACCGATTTATGTAAAACGATATCCAGAATATTATTAAAAAAAGGTTCAATGAAACAACATTTTGTATATGTATATACATGTTTCGTATGGTGCCATCATTTAGTCAATTAAAAATACAAAAAAAATTAATTGACAACACACCGCACACCGAACACAACAAATATAATTTTAAAAAAATTAAAAATTCATTCAACTTTTCTTCATTTTTTTTTCTTTAACATTAAGTGTTTTAAAACAAACCAACCAAACATTTAAAATTCACAATAATAATCGTATAGTAGTAATAACGAAACGACACATAAATAAAAAAATCGTTAACCTTTAATTTTAATTTGTCGAAATTTTGATAAGTAAAACGATTTTTTATGCAATATTTTTTGGGGCCGAAGTTCTTCCAACTCTTTTGCAATTAACTGTTTCGGTTATTATTTACCTTGTCGCTAGCAAACTGGAGGCCGCGTTGTTACAGAATCGTCTTCATTATTCATCTGTCCATTGCGATACTCCTGTCATACTACGTACCGATCGCAATAAAGTGATGAAAATTACATTATAAATGTTTCCTTAGTTGGAATTCAACCCGAATGCTTCCAATCCAAAAACCGCAGATTTCACCTCTGGTGAAAAGTTTACAAATTGTTCAAATTTGATCCTCGGTACATACACATGATTACTACCTTTTCGTGCCTCAATTGGAAGGTATTAACTTTGCAAACATAACAGCGCGCGATACAATTAACTCATTAAAAGAAACATTTGACGAATGATTAATTTCACGAAAATGTCCTGTTAATAGGCTACATTTTAAGTGCGATTTGACGCCATTATAGATTGTTTTCTGAGCATTTGTAAAGTTGTATGTCTACGTCGATAAACCAGAAATAATTGAACGTCCAGATCACACCATGGACGCGCTAGCCGCGGTGGTCACATACCAAAAATAATATTGAAATATTAATATCATAAAATTATCGGTCAAATAAAGCTAATTTCAAGGATATTATATAAACATTTTTCCGTGTTTTATTTCAATTTAAAGTTTTCCGCCTCCTCAAAAAATACCCTGTATTACAAATATTATAGAATAGCTCTCACAAGTTAACAGACCGTCCACATAAGAGTGCAATGACGTAAATTGTTTGCAGTTCCGTTTCTAACATCTAACAAATCTCTGGAGGTTAAAGGCAAAAAAAGGTGTCAAGGTGCTAGTAAAAAAATGTTCATACTTAAATAATTAAAAGCCCGTCAGATGTTTGAGACAATTTTTTACAGACTAAATACGATTATAGACCTACAAGATTGAAATATTTAGCCGCAAAAGCTACTTTAGATGTGTGAAAGAGTTCTTAGCTAAATATGCCAATTTGCCAAACAAAAACACAATCCTCAGATTCAATTTAAAATTCAGTTCTTAAATATGGCGTTTAAGCTTTATAATGCACTTACAAAACAATCAAATATTGGTGTTTAACGTACGGTTAATTGCTCTGTACTGTTAAATGTATACGGTTGCAATTTTACTCATTCAATTTAAAAGTTCTCAAAAATGGAAAAAAAGTCGGTTTCACAGAGTTCTAACTTAAATGAGTTTTACTGCATATTTAAAAGTTTAACTTAAATATTTATAGATGGCATTTAGAACTTTATGTTTCTGAATTCTTTCAGTTTAAAACATACAATACAAGGACCTTATAGAATACAAGGACTAGAATTCGTTCAACTATAATAATTTTTTTTGTGAATCGAGGATTAATTGTTTGTGTCTTATCTACTCTGTTAACTCAAACTTAAATTACATAAAATTTACAGAAAAAGAAGTTCGTAATTTCTTGTGCTAACTAGACTTTACCAACTGGACTTTGCCATGATAGATTCCCACTTATACTATTTAAGGACTGTGCAGACAAAGTACTGGTCGTAAAAGTGGACTGCAATTTGTCCAAATTTTTGTTTCTTTTTCTTGTTGCTTTCGTGCGACGTTTGGTGTTCCTTAGTCATATTTATGGAACACCAAGCGGAAATGTTTTGAGTTCACTAAACTAAATGTGAGTGGGCACATCGATTACGTTCTAAAAAGCCAATATTATCCTGGCTTCATCAAAGTCCCACTTACTCTGAAAACATTATATGAGGCTTTTGTTTGTGAAAGAAAATCACACAGGCTTCGTTCTACAGGTGTTATTTGGACACAAAGCGTCAATGTGGATCGATATGTTCTGCCATAGTATCAGGAGCGGTGCAATTTGTCGAAAAACTATTTTATATAGACTTGTTAAAATGTTGTCATAAAAGGTTCTTGATGCCTTTTCTAATAAATAATTGCTCTTTTTCGACTACTAAATGAAAGAGAGAGAAGACGCTAACAATAATTACCAGATTCAGTAGAATTTTGAGAATATTGAATCCTCGAAGGGGTTAGAATTACATAAGTTTTTTTAAATTTTCCGACTTTTACTGTGGTTTAAAACTATTTTTTTTTTAAATTAAAATTTAGGATTTTCTAAAGTTCAGCCTTTAAATTTTTTCCACCAGATATTTTAATTTATGTAGTGAAACTAATTTTAATCTTGAAATTTACTTCTCAAATATTAACGGTTTTAAACCAATTTTGATTCGAAAAATATCTCATCGTAGGTTAAATAAACTTTTAATTATGATAAGTTCCTAAGACTTTTTAAAGTTTATTTTAAAGTTTAGGATAAGTCAAAGTGTTATATACTTAGACGACTTGAATAACTATCGATCTACGAGACAGTCCTAATATAAAATCAGCTGACTATTTGTGGAAATGAATCTTTTTATCTTTAACTTATGGATAAACAACCAACATACGATACCTGCACACACCTTTACATGTTTACACTTAATAGATTTTTTTTTTACTGCTATGCCTGTTTTATATTTAATGGCTGTCAACGAATAAAGACATTTTGGTGATTTTGGAAGGAATAAACCATTATTAATCACCATTGTTGTTAATTACTTCTTGAAGGCGATGAGCTATGGATTGGACCAGGTTTTCTAAAATTTGTTTAGGGATTTGATCCCATATGTGTGTTATTTCGTCAAACATTTCATTGGGAATTCTTCCAATAGTTGCTTTTATTTTTTGTATGATGTACTGACATAGTTTCTCTATGTGATTAAAATCTGGGCTTTGTGGGGCTAGTCTGTTGTTTCTTGGCCCAAATCTTTAGGAAATTTAGTTATAAATTTACTTTATGGATTTAAGCACTATCCCGGTACAGTAAAAAGTCTATTCCTATTAATTTGTACTCGGAAACTATTGCATATTCATTAAATACCTCATTAAAGTTTTCCTCAAACGATTACTTTCACTCCTCCGCTGTGCCGAGTTAGCATTGTTATGTTACGAAACTTTCTTTGTTGAGGTGTCGAAAAAAAATATCTTTTTTCGTAGCTTTCATCTAAAGAAAAGCACGATTCGCCGGTCCAAATAAAATCTTGCGCCAGATCTCGGCAAATTTCGCTATATAGGTACGAGCAAAGTTTAGCCGGTTTGTTTTTATTCTTCTGGCTTATAAATAATGTCTTTTGTGCAACATAAGCTTTTGCATTCGCTTCACGAAGCCATCTTCATGTATAGTTTGTACACTAATTTTATTTTTTCTTACACTATGTCACTTAGAATGTAAGAACAGATTTTACTATATTCAGAGGGTTTCATTGCACAAGCGTATAGCCATTCTCCTGTCTTTTTTATGCTTTGTCTTCTTTTACGCTCTCTTCATTTAACATTTTTCAGGGACTTTGATTTTCGAATTTGGTACATCACCGAATTTTTTTGGCAGTTGTACTTTTGGACTAGTTTTTTTATTGAAACACTAGCCTCTTAGCCCACAACGATCGAGTTCAAACTTCTAATAATAATTTTTTAATTTTTCCTGTTCTTGTGGAGGCGAAAATTGACACTAAATTAACACGTTCAACATTTTTTAACAAAAAAATACAAACAAAAAAAACAATATCTCAGTTACTAGAAACTTTTTGAAGGTAGGTACAAATAATTTTGCCCATTTGTTTTTTGAATTTATTTATGAGAACTATAAAGGTTTTTAATTTATTTGTTTTCCTAAATAAAAAATCAAGAATTAACAATAATTATACAAAAAAATATAATCGTTTATTAAGTTTTTAGCCCAAATTTTATTTTTTGCAGAAAATATTACTAAATTTTTGGGTGACACAAATAAATTTGACTACGACTGTATAATTGGCATTTACAATTTCTTACCTTATGTTAGAAATAAAATTGTAGGAAGAAGCAAATTCGAATCATAAACACTTACCTAAAAATAAAAAAAAATAAAAATAAGTTATTAAAATGTTAATATTACTTTAAAAAAATGTTTTGTATATTAAATTTAAAATACACCAAAACTTCGATTTGCGTCGTTTTCGAAGTTGCGTCATTAGTAAATTTTCATCATTTTAAAGTTGCGTCGTTAATATTTCTATTTCCGTTACTAAATTTTACTTAAAAGGGAATTTCCATTTATAAAGGGGATTTGCCATTTTTTATTTAAGTCAAATTTTTTTAATAAAAAGTTAGTTTTGAAAAGTTACTGCCACGGTTAAGTCCCAGTAAATTTATTTTGTAAAAATTAAAATTAAAATGTTTTTAATCTGGAGAAAAAGCGGTTGAGATTGGAAGAAATCTTGGTTTAACTCCTACTACTACAGTAGGAATAATTTGTAATCGAGATGCTAATCAAATAAAAGGGTTTGCTAAAACTGCTACATCATTACAAGTTCAGCTATGGTAAAAATGAAGTCTCTTCTTAGCTTTTGGATATGAAATCAAAACCAGCGAAGGATGCCACTGAGCAAAATAGTAATAAAAATAAAGCTGTAAGCATTTTTAATAAGATTCAAAAGAATTCGCCATAATCTAACAATGAAAATTTAAAAAATTTTGAAGACAGCCAAGGTTGGTTCCAACGTATCAAAACTCTAACAAACTTGCATAATGTTACCTTGAAAGGAGAATCATCCAATGCAGATGTTGCAGCTGCAAATAAATTTAAAACTGAACTAAAAGTGATTGTTAAAGAAGGTGGATGTTCTGCTAAGCAATTTTGGGATGTCGATAAAACTGGTCTTTTTTGGAAACGGTTACTAGAAAGAACGTACATTCCAAAATCTAAAAAATTTTGCCCTAGACACAAGGTCAGTAAAGATTGGCTTACACGACTTTTAGGAGGAAATGCAGAAGGTTATTTTAAATTTAAGCCGCTTCTTGTTTACCATTCTACAAATCCTATAGCTTTTAAAAATGTGAAAAAGTGATCTTCCGCGGTTTATTGGCGTGCGAATAAAAAAGCGTGGATGACTACAGCTCTATTTAAAGATTGGGTAGAAAATTACGCAGTTCCTGAATTGAAAGTTTATTGTTGTGCTCAAAATATTGATTTTAAAATGTTGTTATTATTAGACAATGCTCCAAGACATCCAATTTATGTAGATGATTTTTCCGAAAATATAAAAGTTTTGTTTATGCCTCCAAATACTACATCAATCCTACAACCAATGGATCAAGGTGTTATATCCAACTTTAAATGTTACTATCTACCATGCACGTTTACTCTGACAATTGCAACAACGGATGGAGAGGATAAGCCAAGCATGAAACAGTTCTGGAAAAAATAGAATATCATGATGGCTAAAAATAATGCAAGAACGGAGTTTGGCGTTAATTATGGCCAGAATGTGTTTGTAAAGATACAGAAGAAGTTGATGCTGTACCAATTGACCATAGGGAAATTGCTGAATTAGCTAGAGAAGCTAACTTTGAAGATATGAAGGAGAACGATATTTATAAGCTATTGATATCACACGATGAAGAGTATCAAAATGGCGATCTAACGGCTATGAACGTTGAGCAAGTGTTGGAAGACGATGCTGACACACCTGATGTGGCCCAGAAGGAAAAAAAACTAACGTCTGGTCATATATCGGAATCCATATAACTCCAAAGCAACGGATTTTTTTTTTCAGAAAATTATCCTGACCAAAATTGTAGCTATAAATTGTTACAAAGAAATTTATTGGAACAAAAGCGGTGGCAATTCAATAATTGGAATGACCATCGATTTAGTATCTTTGAGTACGGAGTAAAAAAATATCCAGTCTTAAAGTTATAATGGCTGGAATTTTTGGTGGGATTTAACGGGAGTGCAAAAATTTCAATACCTCGAGGGCACGCTAAGAGGAGAGGCTAGTGGATCGATTTAAATAATTGATAAATATAACTCTTTGCTTACTACTGCTTAGTTCACATTTTTACTGTTTGATGTCGGACTATATACAAACATTGTTTTTTTTAGAAAGAATCTGATTTTCTATAATAACACAATTTCTGGGTAGTAAAAAAGTTTTTACTTATCGGAAGTAATTTAACTGCATTTGAAAAACAAATCATAAACGGAAAACATAAATATATTAAATTTAATATAAACTTTTAAAATTATGTACATTATCTCGTATTATGTACATTATCTCAATTAATCCAATAACATTTCCATTTTAAAAATCTTAAGTAAAAACTCCAAAATTCAATTTCATTCATCTTTTCCGCGAATTGTTAGTATGTACTTATATACTATATTTAAAAATATACGAGGGCAATATATATTTAAAAAAATGAGTGTATTTATTTTCTTAACTTAATGTTGCCAGAATTGTATGCCCAATTTTAATTTAGTTCTATAACTCAACTCGATAATCTGTATATAGTCCCATTCAATTTTGTATTATAAAAAAATTAATTCCAATAAATTTTAATTTAATTTTATTTAATTTTCAGAAAAATAAAATTAATTTAATAATTTAAATTCAAAAAAAAAAAAATATATATATATATATATATATATATATATATATATATATATATATATATATATATATATATATATATACATATAAAATTTGAATATGACCAACAACAAAAAATGCTATATTTTATTACTATATAATTTACGCGAATTATTAATTTTAACAGCTGGCTAACTCGCTTTATGAATGATAGATTCCTAGTAATTCGCATGAGCTGCTTTTGATTAGATACAAAATTGATATGTATTTATTTAGGGTTTTCCAATTGGTGTGTCTAAATATATGACGATATTTTAACTAGAGTAAACTTTAGCATTCGATTATAACATTACCAACAAAGAGTCAACTGACTCAGAATTCAATGAAATACTTTAGTTTAATCTTTAGTTATTATAATAGGCGACTATACGGTTGAATCGGTGGGCTGACAACCCAACCCGCACCAATAAAAAATATTGTTACTAAAATCAACAAAATACAAATTGGATACTAATTCTTAAGCAGTCGCTTAGTCGAAATTGGTAACCTTAGTGATAAAGCCAAAAAACAAACTGATTTAAGTATAAATTATGATCCGAAATTCCAGCAGAAACTTGGAAATAATACGATAGTAAAAATATTAGAGAACTGACTGATTTCATAAGGAGTGCAAAATAGGCAAAATTCTGTCAACAAGCAGAATATAGTCATAGATATAGTTATATATTAAATCTAATGAGGCCAGATTTTCAATGAAGTTGTACGGAATCTGATGGGGTGGTCACGTGCTTTATTATAAATCTTTATATCAATGAAAATTTACAAATTTTAGTTCAAAAATAATCAAAAATTATTAAGCGATACAATACAAAATTATAGATTCCTTAATAAATGGGCACGGTGTCACCGAAAACTCTTTTTTGAACAAGGTTCATAACGTATTGCTCACAAAACACTGGTAAAATTGTAAAAGAGAATAGTTCATTGATTGATTGATATAGAATGGACGGCCAAGCATTAAGCAGGATCTCTCGGGGTTGGCCGAGGGAGATTCAGTGGAAGTTATGGGAAAAATGGAAGTACAAGTAAAATGTGGAAAAAGTGATGCAGGTTTTGATTTTGGATGTGCTAATATTTAACACAAGCAGACCGTTTAGTAGTGCTACACGTCAGCCTAATTAGTCGAACAAGTTCAACAGTTCACTGAAAGTCCTTCAAAATGATCAAAATCAATCAAAGTCTGAGAAAAATCCGCAAAGATTTATTGAAATGTCTAACCACAATATGACTTTATCGAAATGCCCTAATAATTTCGAAATAGATGGGACAGGTTGTATTAAAGATTTTGTTGCTGAAATAAAAGTCAAAGAGAATTGTACTCCAATTTTTTGTAAGTATTACGAAGTCTTCTTTGCTATAAAGGACAAAGTCTATAAAGAAATTAACACATTAGTGGTTAATAGAATTATAATCAAGCCGGTAAGCATTATTAAACTTATCAACTGAAAAGCCAAAAGGGACTGACCGTAGTATTAAAAGAAATAGAAAGCTGCGTAGATACAAGTGA
This sequence comes from Tipula confusa, assembly GCA_963556175.1. Classification (NCBI taxonomy): domain Eukaryota; kingdom Metazoa; phylum Arthropoda; class Insecta; order Diptera; family Tipulidae; genus Tipula; species Tipula confusa. Next base: position 39,853,024 of record OY744476.1, read on the forward strand.
TATATATGCTGCTCTCGCTGAATAAGGATTCCAAGCAAAGTCTATCACAAACAGCTTAAATCGTGAAAAAGTACCACAACTAATGTTCCGGTTAGAACTTGAGCCCGACGGGATGAAAGTAAAAGAAAAACACAGTATATATAATTTAAAATAGTTACTGCACCGCAAAATTACCGTAGGGGAACCCATGAGGAAAACCGGACCAATTCAGTGCTTCAAGTGCCAAGAATACGGCCACACTAAAGCTTACTGTACGCTAAATGAAGTTTGTGTTATTTGTGGCGAACTTCATGATTCGAAACAGTGCAATAAAACAAAAAATGATCCATCAGTGAAGCGCTGCAGTAATTGTGGTGAGAATTACACTGCTAATTACCGAAGCTGTCCAGTTTATCTGGACTTGAAACGCAAAGCTACCTCAAAAATGCGATATGAGCAACGAGTGCTTAAGTCACAATACAATCAAAGCAATATGATCTCAAGAAATTTTATTGTTCCACCAACCGATGTATTTACAAATGCACAAAACAATAATATCCAGATAGCTGGAAATAGTTTTGCGAAACCAGGCATCTCCTATGCAAAAAAACGTAAGTCGCGTCATACATGCCGATAAGTCTTCTTCCGACAGTTTCAAAACTTTTTGAAAAAATATTACTACAAAAAATAAAACCAATATTATCTGCAGAGCACATTATACCAGACCACTAGTTTGGGTATCGTGACCTGCATAGTTCTGTAGAGCAGGTGCATAGAATTGTAAACGCAGTTAAACTAGCTCTAGAGGAAAAGAAATACTATTCCTCCGTTTTTCTGGATATTACACAAGCAATTCTTTCATGCAATTCTTGAAAATTACCTGTTCGAAAGAAAATTTTAGGTCAAGCAGACCGAACTAAATCTGATAAACGCAGGGGTTCCACAAGGAAGCGTAGTTAGACCAGTGCTTTACTTGTTGTACACAGCTGATCTACCAACCACTGAAAAAGTGATTACATCAACATCTGCTGATGACACTGCTATTATGTATTCACATAAAAATCCATAAGCTGCATCAAGAGAGCTACAACGTAACATAATCTAAATTGAGGACTAGCAAAAAAAGTCGGGCATAAAAGCGAATGAAAACAAATCGGCGCACATAACGTTTACACTGAATAAACAAACATGCCCATCGGTTAAATTAAACAATGTCACGATTCCTCAACAAACAAATGTCAAATACCTGGGTCTTCATCTTGATAGAAGGTTGACTTGAAAAAAAGCACATTGAAACAAAGTGCAAATAAATAAAAATAAAATTCTCTAAAATGTACTGGCTGATTGGAAGAAGATCAAAACTGTCACTAGACTGCAAAGTTCTACTATACTAGACAATTATAATCCCAATTTGGACATATGGAATTCAACTATGGGGCTCTACCAGCGCATCAAAAATACACCTTTTAAAACGCACACAATCAAAAATACTACGTAGTATTACAAAGTCTGCTTGTTATATTCGAAATTATAACATCCACAGGGACCTAGAGATTAAAACGGTAAAACAGATGATAAAGGCATACAGTTTGAAGTACCACTCAAAATCGAAAACTCATTTCAATGAATTAGCAAGGGAACTACTAAGGCAGACAAAATATAGACGTCTTCGCAGAACAGACCAACTAGATTTAATGCAATTATAAACATCATTTAACTTTAGGCAAGCTAATTTATTTTTCAACAAATTAATTAATACGCATACCAATATAAGTACTAACATCGGTTAAGGCTTAGTATAAGATATATTAGACTGTACGTTTTGCACACTTCTTGTTAGTTTCAGATAAATAAAGATTCAAGAATAAAGCCATTTGCAGTAATTAACAAAAAAAAGAATATTCACAATTCTAACCATTTATAAGTTTGTTAAAACTTTTAATTCCGCATTAGATGTGCAGTTACCTTGATTTATTATATCGGTGACCAGTTGAGTTATTTTACCTTCTGTTCCATGCACGCTGTGACGTTTCAGACGAGCGGACAAACCCAAATTAGATGTTGTTGATGGCGAGGTTTAACTATATAAACCATTCTTACCACATATTCTACAATATTGTGCCATTATACGAATTACCATAAAAACAAAAGCAAAAAAAAATAATCAAAATAAATTAAGAACGTTGTAAATTTTTTTTTTTTTTTATCTTGTTGAAAATGTTAAAAAATTACAAATCAAAATTGAATACAAATTTTTAATTTTTGATCATTTCCTCTTTATAAGGAAAAGAATAATAATATAATTAAAAATAACACCAACAACAACAAAAACAAAACTCTATATCTCAATATGACGTGTAAATAAAAAATCCAACAACAAATTTGGAGAAAAATGTCTTTTACAATAAATAAAAGACGATGGAGAATTACATAGTATGATTAAGACAAAAAAAAAAAAAAGAAATCGAAACAAGCAGCAATAATTTTTGGTATATTATTGTTGTTGAATTAATTAAACTAATTAACACATTATATTATCTATTTCCTGAGAATTTAGACGCCATACACATTTCTTGGTTGTTTGTGCGAGTTGGACATTCAAAAGCTTGTTATATCTGTTAACGCACATTCTTTTTGTGCGAGTTTTTTTTATCTACTATTTCCTAAAATAATTATTTAATTAGTTTTGATAATCAACGAGAATTTGTATACAGTACAGACGATAAAATTACTAGAATACAATGGGCTTGTGCCTTCCTCGATTTACTAGTAATTAACGATGGATGATTCAAAAATCTGCGTACGAAAACGTGTCACTTTATTTCCATGAAATCAACGTGCCTTTTTTTATTTTGACTAAAATCATTCACCTTAACTTCCGGGCATAAATGTCGATCGAACGTTTTACAAGAAAATATATGTTGAATTTAATTAAGTTGAACTATAAAATTTATTACAGATGCGTACATATAATTTTTAAGAATTTTAACTATGGGACAAGCCTCCTCCGCATACACGTAAAATTGACACACCACAAAAATTTTGTTTGCTATTTGGAAATTTGGATTAACGTTACACACACATTACAACTGAAACCGCTCGCGTCAATAATTCTGCGATATACAATTTTTATTTTATATTTTTTTTTTTCACAAAACACGTCAGACACATAACATTTTAAAAATAAAAACAAATTTAATTGAACTGAGTCATATCGAGATAATATAATTATACAACAACAACAAAAAAAATCATAACACTTCAAAAATCGTAGAAGACGTTACGTCTCAAGTTGTCTAATTAATAATTAACCCTTTAAAGCGTTAAATATAATATATTAACATTTATTATTGAAAACTGATAGTTGATTCATTAATGGTTAATTGTTTAAAAATTTTATATGTATTTAAAGAGTTTTCCATTTTGAATAGCCGACTTTTCTTGCCAGAGGAACCATAACCGAAGATGCTGTAGAAAATAATAATCGGTTTTACAGACCATTTTGGCCCATACCGAATCAACAATCCGGCTCCATCGGTTTCGGTCTCGAGATTCTACTTCGTGTTATTATAGACAACTCGAAGAAGGTAACATTTTATCTATTCCGAGGTATACCATCGTTGCCGACAGCATCCTCAGCGCCTACCAAATAATGGATCTTCCATCGTTTAAGATCTCGAACGATTCGTTTACGATTACTGATCTCGTGGTTAAAGACGACTTGGTAAGTATCTTAATAGTGTTAATAAACGTTTGGGCCCGAATAATAAGTGCATGGCTTTTTCATACTCATCTGTCATGGTAACACCTTAACAAAATTTTGTACAACTGTAGCTTGACAAATAAAATATTTTGACTTTAGCAGTGGGAGTTTTAATATCGCCTTCTACACTATTATTATGAGTATAATAACTCACAAGGACCGAGCAATTGGCGCAGTGGTTAAAGCTGCGGTGTTTGGGACGGAAGGTACCGGGTTCGAATCCCAACGGGGGAGGTTGCAAAAGGGATTTTTTATCACCTGATTTCGATCGGTGATGACGATGAACACAACTATGACCCCCTGTTGGAATTCAGAATCCATGGGCCAAACCATCGTCCATGTCAGTGCAGGCTGGCTGGAGCAATGCAATGTGCAGATGGATTTAAAAGCGAACCTGTATTCGTGCGTCCTCAATTTGGCTGGTGACGGCGTAAGGTAGGACGTTAAAAATTAACTGCGAAAGAGTTGAGAGAGCTTCGGCCCCAGAACAAATTGCAGAGTTCAGAAAAAAAAAATAAAAATAACTCATAAGGGATCCAAGGTATCGAAAGCCCATCACCCTTTCAAATATGTAGTCACCACTACTAAAATCCATTGCGTATTGGTCTCTAAAACCTGTGATCGTATATTTTGATCGTATATTTATACGACCCTGCGGTGTTTCAGTTTTACGAATGATACATTCTAACAGGAGATACATAAAAAGTATCAGGGAAACTAGGACATCTTCTTGTCGTACACCAGAGCTAGCCACAAAAACTACATATAGTTTGTTCTCAACTTTGACACAACATTGTGATTACATTCATTACTAAAGTAAGTTAAACAACTAAACATTTGTAAGGTTTTTTTTTTTAAATAAATTGTTCCATAAATTGTGTAGACGTACCGCCGACGTTTAAGATAGTTCAAGATACTGGTAAAATTATAATTTTGGTGATGGGTCGTTTTAAGATGCCAGATTTAGTTTTTAATGAAACCATTCCTGATAAGTCATCGAGATCAAGATGTAGTTGTACTATACTTCCTAATGATCATTGTCACTTTGAGCGTTTGTGGAGGGTGGTTAAATATTCCTTGTAAAACCGATTCCAGAACTGTTGTATCACTTGCTGAATAAGATGCCATCGAATGAGTGTGTTTGGTTTGATTGTCTTTAAGTCCGGATCCATGGTAACCTCAATGGTTGCCTAAATGGATGTCCCATATTTAAATGGGCCAGTGTTAGCTTATCGATTCTATCGGGACCTGATGACAGTGAGCATAAAGGTCGTGAGTTTAAGAGGGATTAAACCTGTGCTAATAATGTGGTTATTTCTTCGAAGTTTAGTATCGTGTTCCCCAAAACTCTCCTCAAGTGGAATTTTGTTAACTTCAAGGCTGATTCGTATAGACCACCAAAGTTAGGCCCGGTTGGTGGTGAAAAATGTCATTGTGATTTGGTACGCCTTCTAACCATAGATCGAAGCCAAATCGGACCAGCATAGTTAACTCCTGTCTGATTGAAAACATATTTAAAATTTTATCGCGCGGACGGTAAATCTCCCTTTAATTGGCTGATGGTTTGAGATACCAGGGATACAACGATGGATTCGTTGTCGCACAAAGTTTTTGCAATTGAGTATCCAGTATAGCGTTGCCTTAATGTAGATATCATTAAAGACTGTGTGGTGTGTAGATATTTAAGATGGTGTTCGTCGATAATAACCTCAGTAATTATATGTGTGGCTGGTAATATGATTGGAAATCTTTTTTTATATTTAAAAGCCACAACGATTGGAATAAGATTTTGTCCATGATGGTAGATGGTTATAGCCAACCGAGTGGATCGAAGATCTTAGACGCATCAGATAGCATTTCACGCGTTTGGTATTGGTGACTTTTGGATTAACTGACACTTTCAAATGGAAATAATCTTCTTTCGGACACCATTCTAAACCTAATAGCTTGATGGAACGAGTCCCCTCAGATATGTCAATTGGTGATCTTTCTTGGCTACTCAATGGTATAGATTCAAGAAGCGATGGACAGTTTGACGCCTATTTCCTCACGTGAAGATCAGCCAAATCTAACTGTTGAATTAGTTTTGTTTGTATCATAAGGCTTCCTTTACACTATTCGCTTCCGACATCATGTCGTCAATATACAGGCCCTGTTTCAGTATTTTTGAAGCTGTAGAAAATTTGGTAGAATAATTGTTTGCGATGGCCACTAAGGTTTTCGTGGCTAAATATGGTGTAGAGGGTGTTCTATAGGTAATTGTTGATTTTGAATTTTCCCGCCAAACAATTCTCTGGAATTCCGTATCTTAATGTGATATTAGTACTTGACGGTACATCTTTTCTATGACACTCGTAAACACAACCTTCTGTTTTCTAAATCGAACTAGTATGGCAAATAAACTGTTTTGAACAGTAGATCTTACCATTATCTGCTAATTGATGTTTGCAATGGTGATGTTATCTTTAGTAATATGAGCGCATTAATCATTATTTTTGATTCAAAAATAAAATCTGGATAAAATTTCAAGATTAGTTGCACCTCGCGTAGTTTCCGCTATTGATGAACCGATTCCTTTAATGGTAATGGTTGCCTTGGTTTTTGGTATGTCTAAACGTTTTACGCACTCTTCGCTACGACGCTATCACAAATGATGCCTCTGAACCGAAGTACAATAGTAGGCGACAAGGTTGTTTATATTCACCAACATCCGTAACATGAACAATTGCTGTAGGTAATAATAGTGAAACATTAGTTGGTGTAGTCGATGTTTGTGCTGATTGTATTACTGCGTCGGCAGATGCAACTGTAGACGTTTGAGGTATGGATTGTGAATCGTATTCGAATTTGAAAGATGTATAATATGACTGGGTTTACAAGTTTTCACGAAATGGGAGTCACAAACAATTGAAACATCTGAATTTCTTGGTTATAAACAAACTTTTCTCATAGATTTCAATATCTCTGAACTTTAGACAGTGGTACATCATATGCTCCAAATTGCACAACGGACATTGGAAATTGGTATCAAGGGTAATGGTATGTGTACCTCTTAGCTTTAAGATACTCGTGGTGCAGGTATCGTTGAGAGTAAAAATTCTATCGAGTGTATCCAATCTCGTTTGAAGGATGTCAATAAGATTTTGAACCGTTGGATAGTCTATTTTAAATGACTCGTGTTGCCAAAATTGCCTACCATCATCATCTAGTTTGTTAAGTATGATATAAATTAATCAAGGATCTCTTAAATCACCCTGTGTGCCAATTGCTTTGAGGCATCTTATAATCTCTTTAGTGGTGTCAACTAGTTTCCGAATGGTTGAAGAGTTAACTCGATTAATCGACGGTTGTGTGTCAAACGTTTCCATATAACTATTAATAGTTATCCGTTTTTTATCATATATTTTGATGAGTATTTGATATGCTTCTATATAATGGGTATCGCTTATACTTAAATGTTTAATAAGGCCCAGTGAATCGTCTTTAAGTAAACCTTTCAAGTATGGAAGTTTCTGAGCTCCGGCTAATGATTCCTTTTCATAAACCGAACTGTTGAAGAGTTAAAAAAAGCTTTGCCAATCTCTAAAGTTTCCTTCCTTGAAATATTGGTAAATTCCAACGAGGAAGCTTTGTTTCATTTAAATTAGAGTGATTTTGACTTTAATTTGTTGAGAAATTTTCTACCATCGAGTTTCAATCTAATTTAATCTAAACAATCAAAACAGCATCATTCAGGTCGTTCTTTAATACAACAAGCAAAGTCATCAACAGAGGCTTGGTTGTCCACGAAATAGTATTTAACATTTTAGAAATCGCGACGTCTTTAATTCTAAGCTCTATTTTGTTTTAGTCTCATTAATTTTAAAACCAACCGAAACTGTAAAGTGTTCAATTGGCTGCATAATTATTTCTAGATGGTCTGAAAATCTATTTACTTTGAGAGCCTTTGTTGAACGAAACTGAAAAGTTTCGTTAAGTTAACTTAACGTAATTGTGTTAAAAAACCGATTGAAATTACTAAAATACCAATAATTTTTGAATGAAGTGTTTAATCGACATTAATAATTGTCGTTAATTTAGTTTCGTTAAGTTCAATTTTAAATCATTCTTGTCTAAATGGCACAAATATAAAAACATATAAAAAACTTTTAACCAAACTGCTAGCAATCTATTGAGTTAAAAAGAAAATCATTTGATTTTTTCAGAGTTTCCGAATAATTCATAAAGTTTGTATGACCTTGCTAAAATTGTATTCTTAAATTTTATAATTTTTATTATGCCCAGAGCCTTCGATGTTGAAGATGAGAAACTATCAAGTGAATAAACCATTTCAGTTTACAATTTATTCTTAAATTGTTAGTTAAGTTACTTGACTCATTGTGAATCACGTTAAAATTTAATATAGAAGTTGTTTCGTTAAGTTTTTCAATGTTTAATTAAAAGTGTAAAATGCATTTATAATAGGTTTCGTTAAATACTCGATAACATATGGTAGTATAATTTAATAACTTTTTATTGGTTAGTTTTTGAATAAGGCTTTAATCGAAATACACAAATTATTCGTTGTTTCGTTAAGCTTGAAAAGTTTCGGCTAGTTAACTTAACGAAAACAAATTGAATGGTTGCTAACTGTAATTGTATGGTTGCTAAGTTGTTTTTTTGCTAAGTTGTTTTCGTTAAGTCTGTTTTTTTAATAAATCTTGGTTTTTGGTCTTAACAGAAAAAAGTTTAAGGATTTTAATATCACACTGATATCGCTTGTCAACTTCTATTACAATTTTGTAAAAAATTTCGTCGCTGTAACTTTATTGACTCTACAATTGTTAATTCATCTTAAATTAGGCCTCTGGAGTAAATAAGGTGAAATCTATGAAATAATTTGCCTCACCTTGAGCTAAATTACTTGAAGTATAAGTTGCGATCAATAATTTTAGTATATCTTTCGTTAAATACTCGTTAATTTTTTTGAGTACAGTTAAAAAACGATTTGTTACTTTCTGAAAAACATTATATATAGTCAAAATAGAAAAATATTTCGTTTTGTCGTTAAACTGAAAAAGTTTCGTTAAACTAACTTAATGGAAACGTGTTTAAAAAAAGAAGAATGGATTGAATTGATCATTTTCGTTAAGTTATAGATGCATTGCAACCGTTAATTTTGCATTTATTTGATATATATGAAGCTTTAATAGAAACGACAAGGACTCATGGAGACACTTAGGCTGAAATTTAAGACAATAAAATGCTCAATTTCAACAATTTCAACAATTTACGAAATAAAAGTTAGAGAAACAGTTTACTTATAATGGGAAGTCTGGTTTAAAATAATTTTCAAAAATTACCACGAGTTAATTTTAAATATCATTTATAAAATTTTAAAGCGATTTTTATCTATAATAGTACAAAAGCTCTCTAAATTTTAATGACGATACCTGTAACGGTAACTTCCGGAGAAGGGAGTTTTTTGAAATTAAAAATCATTAAAAACAGTCTCAGGACTTCTATGGTAAAAGTAAAATTAGTAGGATTAGAAAAAAGTTTAATATATAGTTAACTTTTTGCAAATAAGGACTACAGTACCCTAATAGATGATTTTACTAAAATATAGGCGCGTAGAACTAATATTTTGCAAAATTTGAGTTTTTGAAAATCTACTTTTTATTTTTAACTAAAGGGTGTCTCAGTAAGAAATTCAGATTTAAAAATTTAATAAAACAAAAACGCCTTAATATATTTCCAAATTTTGTTATTAATATATTTCCAAATTTTTTTGTTGGAAAGCACAATTTTCCTGGTTATTAATGGAAAATGATTCAAATGGGAGCCGCGACCGGCCTTGGCGTACTCCATTCGGTCGGTCCAGCTTCTGAGCACATTTTGGATTGTGTGCAATTGTTTATATATTGTCCGTATAACACTTGTCCTTCACGGCAACCCACAAATAAAAATCCAAAGGCGGCAAATCACAGGTCCTTGCCGGCCAATTCACGTCACCATTGCGACTAATAATGCGACCTTCGAATTTTTGAACTAGTTTCACTATTGTAATGTCCGATGTATGGCATGGCGCACAATCTTGCTGGAAATAAAGGTCGTCCAAACCAATATCTTGATATATGGTCACAAAAAGTGTTAACATGTAGTGGTAATTGATTCCGTTGTTCTCGGCGCACATTTTCGGCAACCGCGGCAATATTTTCGGTTGAACGAACACGACGAGCACGGATACTTTATGCAAAAACTTCTTGATACCGTTGGGTGTGAGTCCAATGTTTTGACCAAATTTTGTACGACATTTTCTTGAAACCAATTGTCTTTGTTGTGGAAGTAAATTTCCAACATTTCCCACTTTTGTTGAAACGTTAAGCGACTCATTTCGTCAAATAGAAATAATATACTGAGATTCTGTCAAAGAAAGAATGACATTAGTGTTGCCAGAGCCAAAATAACCGATTTGTCAAATCTGAACCGGTTATTGGGACAGTGTTTGTTAGTTTTAATTAGTTATGAAGATTATATCTCAGTGGGAAACCTCAGTAAAAAATCCTACCTCTGATGTAACGTGGAAACGAATTTTGGTTTGAGGCGGCACTTTTGGAAATTACACCAGGTGAAAAAAAGGTTTAGCAATGTCCATGACGCCATTTACCGAGTTTTATTTAACCACGAGATCAGGAATTTAATGAAAATTTGCTCCTCGGTGTAGAGACTTGTCTTTTTCAGGTTGTCTAGAACAATACGAAAAACAAGTTTGGGATCGAATCAGATTGGGCCAGTCTGTTGTTTCGGTACGAGCGGAAATGATCTGTAAAACCCATTTTATTTTATTTTTATTTTTTTAATGTAAGACAGTGTAGTTTGTAAGCCGTTGAGCGATCTTTTTTCTTAAATTTTTGGCGTTGATTATCGAATATAGACTAATATTCTTGTCTTATTAACAACCTTATAATAAATATGTATATATATATATATATATATATATATATATATATATATATATATAAATATATATACAGGGTGGCTGAGACCAAATGTTACTGACTTCACTCTGCTGTCATTTGTGTAGTTGTCATTTTCGCGCGTCAATTTTTTGACAGATTGAAGTTTGGTTAGTTGTTTATATGTGGTCCACAAATAATTTTTCTTAATTAATATCTTAATAAAAAAATCGTAATGGAATTCAAACGTAATAGTGTAATTGCACTGTATTTGGGTGGAAATTCACAAACAGCAATAGTTCGTCAGCTCCAGCATTTGAATGTGAATAAAATGTTTGTGTATCGAACCATAACTCGATACAACGAAACTGGTAGCATCGCTAAACGCAACAGAGGCGGTTCTAAAAAGACAGCAACATCAAAAGAAATGATACGAAAAGTGAAGAAACGAATCCAACGAAATCCTCGTCAAAGTGCCAATCAATTAGCCGCACGTCTACATGTTTCACGATACAGCATTCAAACCATATTGAAAAATGAACTACACTTGAAGCCCTACAAGATACAAAAAGTTCAAGATCTTACGGAGTCACAAAAAAAGTTAGGCTTGAAAGAACACGAGCATTGAAGGCCTTGGCCGAACGTGATGAGATTCTAAAAATTGTCTTTTCTAATGAGAAAATTTTCACCATTCAAAAGTTTGTGAATAAACAAAATGATCGTGTTTGGTTAGAGCACAAGTCCAACGATAATTTAGACACAAGAGTTGCCCCATGCGCAAGCAATCACCAGCTTATGTTATGGTTTGGGCTGCAGTTACTGTATATGGACGCACTCCTCTGGTTTTCATCGAACATGGAGTCAAGGTAAACCAAGAGGTGTACCGCCAAAAGATCCTAAACGATGATTTGCTACCTTGGGGACGTAATCACTTTGGAACGAACCGTTGATCATTCAAACAGGACTCGGCACCGTCACACAAAGCTCGAGCGACACAGCAATTTTTACAAAATTGCGTTCCGCGGCTGATTTCGTCGAAAGAATGGCCACCATATTCACCAGACTTGTATCCCATGGATTTCTCCATATGGTCCATTTTGGAGAGTAAGGTGTCCATTAAAAAATACGAAAGTGTTGATGCATTGAAGTCAGCTCTTGTTCGAGAATGGAATAAAATTCCGCAAGCCCACGTTCGGTCAGCATGCAATGTTTACTATGGAAGACTGAATCAAATAATCAGAGCCAAAGGAGGTCATATCGATCAGTAACATGTTTTTCAAAAAATGTAATATGTTTTCAACATATTCTACGAAATTTCAATAAAAAATAATCAAAATTAAAAAAATTACAGCGTTTTCATTTGGTAACACTTGGTCTCAGTCACCCTGTATATATATATATATATATATATATATATATATATATATATATATATATATATATATTATTTCTATTTTTTTTCCTATCCCACTCTTTCGCATTTAATTTTAACGTTCCACTTCACTTTTTAGCCAATTTGAGGACGCGCGAATACCGCGGTTCGCTTTGATTATCCATATGCACATTGCATTTCTCCAGCAGCCTGTGCTGACATGCACGATGGTTCGTCCCATGGAATCTACACTCCAACAGGGGATCATAGTTGTGTACATCGTCATTTCCGATCGTAATCAAGTGATGAAAAATCCCTTTTTCAACCCTTCCCTGCTGAGATTCAAACTCGGTATACTTCCCGCACCAAATTTAACCTCTGCGCCAATTGCTCGGTTCTAACATCTTTTTTTCTCAATAAGTGTTCTCTTTTCCTCAATTAAATGCTTAATTCTCATTATTATCTAAATTACTCGAAATCATATGTATAAATTTCGGTCTCTCAGACAGTGTCAGACATTTATTTGTTAAACTATATAAAAATTCACATCGCATGACTTCAAACATTTACAATTACCATCGTAAAAACTACATAAATTTTTTATATAATTTCCTAACTAAACCAACATGACATTGCCCTTTCAATATAAATCATTTTACTTGATTTACAAAAAAAAGTACCGAGCAACAAAATATATAAAAAGAAAACACCAAAAACCTATAAAACAGGCTATATCTATGTGATTTTATGGTCACCTGTAAAATGTTAACTACAAGTACGATAATAAAACATAATCACCTCGAAACTATTTCATTATTCAGGATTTGATGAAAACATACCACAGCCAAATAAAGACTAAGGTAAAAAAAAAATAAAAATTGTCCCTACGTGCTTTTCCTTATAAGCAGAAAATTACATTAAAAAAAAACTTATCATTATTATTACTACCACCACTATTATATTGTTATGTTTTAAAAAAAAAATTAACCGTCATTCATATCGCGTTGTGGAAACTAAAAAAAAACTACGAAATAATTAAAATAATTTACAGATAACATAGTGCAAAACTATGTAAACAATGATAGTATGTAAAAAAAACAAAATGCACGAGTACGCTGCTACATTCATTTCCTGATAGCAAATTTTGTTTAAAAATTTTTATTAATTCACTATTAATAGATAGTAAATGAAACCAAATCTCACGTACTATTTTTTTTTTTTTGTAAATGGAAGTGCTCACGCCAATTCATGCATAGATAAATCTTTCCGTATAATAGATATATTTATATATGTTATGAATGGCGGGGGTTCAATAATATTCATTCAACAATGGTCATTAAAATTCTATTAATTTTATTGACATTACTGTTTCCGTTTTTTGCGACACCTGAGAAAAAGAAATGAATTTTACTTATCTTTACTTTATTTTAATTTCATTAATACATTGTTAATACATTGTTGTATATACATTGTTCGTGTAAATTAATTTATATGCTAACAAAAGAATAAGAAATTGACCAATCCTTTTATATATGTTAATTTTTTTGTGGCTAATGATGAAGAAGAAATAATTAATTTTCTTGTAAAGACATATGATGTGGATACAGTATAGCAAAGATAATTAGTACCATGACTGGTGAACATTATCCTTTTTAAAATCTACATAATGAGGTGTATTTAGTGCACTATTTAGGTGATACCGTAACAACTGGTGTACTTGCTTTCCCTCATTTATCATAATGTTGTTCTTAAATCTTCACTAAATATAGATAATGTGGGTGTTAAAACAATGTTAACATTTAAGAGTGTCTAGATCCTTTTAAAAATCTATGAATCCAAAACAAAATAAATGATTACAGGTGTAAGAGACCAAAACGAAATTGATTTTAGTAGTGGCGACCACACATTTAAAGGAGTGACAAGTTTCCCTTACCTGGGATACGTTGTCTTTCGCGATAACTATGTAGAAGGAGATATAGAGCGCGGCTTGCCGCTGGCAACCGTGCTTTGTATACTCTTCATCATGTGAGAATTAAACGCTGACGTATAAGTATGAAAGATACCTAATGACATTTGAGAAAAGAGCCATGAGAACAATAATTTGAGTAAAAGGTCCGGTCACGTTCTGCGAGCTAATCCTAAATGGATGATGCAGCGATATCTGAGAGGAGAACAGTAATTTGGCAGGCACCAGTTAACAGCGACGATTGCTCATCGGGGTAGAGAACGAATTGTCTCCTTCGGGTTGTCTAGAGTAATACGAAGGGTCTGCTTGGTACCGAAACTGTTTAACTGTTATTGATTGTAGATTCTCTATGGGCCAGCAATGGCCTGTAAAAAACGGTTCTTATTATTATAGTAACGAAGTAAAGCTGCCTATCTTGGTTTGATAGTCAAATAAGTAGAATGATTGATGTTAAGGATTTTATTTTCCGTAATTGGAAGTGAACTTAAAACGAGTAACGGTACCAATACCACAAGAACAAAATTATCAACCATATCAAGAATGCCAAAAAAAATTACCTTTTCAAGCTATAAAATCCATCTCACCCGACTAATTTTCACTTACCGTTTCCCTTCCAGACACAACCAGATTCATTAAGAGAAATATGTTGTCTGAAGCATCGCGAGTATATGGCTCGATGGGATGGCTGTCACTCGTGATAATCAAGATAAAGATTTTATTCCTGAGCCTGTAGCCTTCAACTAGCATGAGATAACCAGCTTTCCGAAGACTTCGAAAATCAATGGACATCAATCTCGCTGTCCGAGATAGATTAAACCTACTAGAAAACCTTAAAATATACCAAGATGACTAAGTTCAGATCAAGATTTGCACTTGCGTACATACGAGCGCACTATAAATCGCCAAAGAGAAGTTCTAACGAATAAAATATCATCGAAAAGCAAATTGCATCTATAAAGCACGTTAAAACAGGAAGTCTCAAGTTATGTGCAGCGTTTTTACTCGTTAAGATGTTCAAGCTTGTGATAAAGTCTTTGGACCTTGTTATTGATCCACGTTGGTATATAATATGTTCCCAAAACTTGATTCTATGAACCGTGATTCACTTGGTAATGGTTTTAAATTTTCATATAGATTTAACTTTACATCCGTAAAGAGGAAGCTTGTTGATACTGAACACAGTTACCTTAGAAAGTTCTTAAACGTCGCCGGTTTTAAGTTTATCAAACTATACGGTTGTGATAATCACAACACCATCAGCATACGCCAAAACGAGAGGAAGCTGAAATTTCCATATTAATTGAGTTTCAGCTCTAGAAATTGATCAGCCACTGTCATTTCACACCACAACATCTATTTTGGATATTTTTCTTTAGCAAGGAGACTCATGTTTTATCCATGCTTTCTCGAAAACTTTATAAATCGCATAAAGTCTACTGTCGGGAGCATTCTTGAATAATTCAATAGGGACTCCATCAGGACTGGAAACAGTTCCGGAACGAATATATTGAATGATAAAATGAATACCTTCCATAGTTGCAGGAGGTTCTAATGGAAAGTAATCATTTTCTTCTAATTTAACAGACCAGACACCTTCAGATTTGCGGAGCTTACTAGTCCAAGCAGTAACGGAAATGTACTGTTCAGTATTTGTACTGGGAGCTCGCTTAAACTGCTTAAAAAAAGAATAAATTTTGCGCATTCGTTTCGATCCCTGACTGCTACATCACTAAAAAACTGTTAAAAGTTATAAATAAAGTCATGTTGAGATAAATCACCACCATCTGACCAAGTTGTATGATTTCTTCGACTCCTGCTAATCTAATAGTTCAATAGTTCATTTAAACGAGTAAGTATAGAGCAACTCCATTCTCGTTCTCAAGACAAAAATGATTAAGCCCTAAGTGGGCATAAAAATCACCAAGTAAAAGACTATCGTGTGATTGTGGCCAACGATTAAATCTTGATGGCAAGAAGATAATTCTTAAAGTTTGCCGCCGATTAAATTAAGAAGTGTAGAGAAGAACATACAAGAATTAGAAAAAATTTCATTACCATCAACTTTACCGAGAAGCGTAATTATCGCCCCAAAAGATATTATTTAAGTCACATTGAATGAATGGAGGCCCGTTTCTATTTTTAAATACCCACACCTTTTCGCCTTGCCTTTGGATCATTCACGAGGTGCCATATGTAATTTTGGCCATATGTAATTTCACGGTCAACGTTTCAAATACAAAAGCACAAGGAAATTGAGTCCAAGCTTGTTGTGACCATGCTAAGTACTCCTGTACTCTGTGTAGAGAGAGTAGTCTCGAGTTCTAGAGTAAATTGTAAATTAGAGTACTGCGAACCGGTGTATAATAAATTAATCTCACAATGGAAATTATGTAGGACACATAATGGATATTGAAATGCAATATAAGCATGAGGACTATTTTAGCTCTTAACTAGTTAAATGTTTTATTACACTATATAGTTACCTTGTTGTACGGAGTATCCGAAAGCAGTGTATCAGCGACAATTACACCCTCTTAGATGAGCGACAATTACACCCTCTTATTCTCACTGTTTGGTGTGAAATTATGGCTGATAAAGTCATTGGTCCATATGTTTTCGAAAATGAAAATGAGAAGCCAAAAACCGTCTCTCACGGTTTTTGACGGCCCCTATTTTTTTGTTGGGTGTCTTGAAGGAACGGGTTTAAGTCAACAAACTACAAACCATTTAGGAACTAAAACAGAATATTCGCCAAGAAATTGCAAAACTGGAGCCTGAAACGTCGCGGAACGTAATGCGAAATGTGTTCAAAAGAGTCATTAACTGCCAAGAGCAAAATGGCAGCCATTTAAAATATAATTTTTCACACTTAACTTAAAAAACTTTCATTTAAACCGAGCAATTGGCGCAGTGGTTCAAGCTGCTCTGTTTGGGACGGGAGGTACCGGGTTCGAATCCCAACGGAGGAAGGTGGCAAAAGGGATTATTCATCACCTGATTACGATCGGTGATGACGAAGAACACAACTATGACCCCCTGTTGAAGTGCAGAATGCATTGGCTTAACCATCGTCCATGTCAGTACAGGCTGACTGAAGCAATGCAATGGGCATATGAATTTAGAAAATCAAACCTGTATTCGTGCGTTCTCGATTTGGCTGGTGAAGACGTAAGGTATGACGTTAAAAGTTAACCGCGAAAGAGTTGGGAGAGCTTCGGCCCCAAAAAAGTTTACAGAGAAAAAAACTTTCATTTAAAAAAAAATTATTAAAAATAAAAAAGTTATATGTTTTCCGTCCAAGTTGGCCCATCTTAAATTTATAAACGTTTTAGTAATTTTTCAATTTATTTTACTTTTTGTACTTATGGCTTAGGCCAAATAGCCAAAACATATACTCTTTACAACTTCATATCTTATTTTCCTTTTAAAAATCAACGTGTATCGCGTTTTTGCAGGTAAGATCAATTATGCATAAACTCGACCAATCTTTGTTTCTACAAACATTAAATGTTAGTGGTTACAGCTGCTTATTCGGCAGTTGTTGCTGAACTGCCTAAAAGAACGCTTTTCAATAGTATTAGTAGGTTTTTTTTATATTTCACTCTTTACTCTTTGCTTAGACCAAAATATCCATTATATACCTTTTTCAAATTAATATTCCCTTTTTCCTTTGAAAAATCAACAAAGTATCGCGTTTCTGGCTGTAGGATTTGTGTGACTCGATTATACATATACTCCTCCAATTTTTAGCACGTGATAAAAGCTGTTGATTTAGTGTTAATACATGACGCCTGTTTGACTTATTATACTCTTTATTTAGGCCAAAGTAAATAAAGCATACACTTTTGAACTTTATATCTTTTTCCTATGAAAAATCAACATTTTTTTTTAATTTTTTTATTACAACTGCCTATGGCTTTATTCTTGAATCTTTCTAAAAAGAAACTAACAAGATGAATGCGAATCTTACAAACTAACCTTACTGCTATTTTTATAAGTTTTAACCAATGTTAATACTTATTATTAGTGTGTACCATTTACTTAATTTATAAATTCAATAGTCCAGGTGGATCAGTTCTTCTCAGTCGTCTGTATCTCGGTTGTTTTAGAATGTCCCGGGCCAAAGCATTGGGATGTATCTCTAGTTTTGAACAATATCTCGAACTATAGGTTCTAATTGTATCTTTAATGGTTAAAATACCGAGGTCATGATGTATGTTGGTGTTTTGAGTATACCAGGGAGCATTCGCGATCCTACGAAGTATTTTTGATTGTGTACGTTGCAAAATTTCTTTATTTGATGCGCTGGTGGATCCCCATAACTGAATACTATATGTCTATATGGGCATAAGTATCGCTTTATATAGTCAAACTTTATTGTCGAGTGATAATCTTGATTTTCCTCCTATTAGCCAATACATCTTAGCAAATTTTATTTTTATTTGATTACGCTTTGCTTCTATATGCTTTTTCCATGTCAACTTTCTGTCCAGATGTAACTCTAAGTATTTGACACTAGACTGCTGCGGAATAGTTACACCGTTCAATTTAACTTGTGGGCAGGTGAGTTTGTTAAGTGTGAATGTAACATGTGTTGATTTATTTTCATTGACTTTTATCCGCCAAGTCATTAGCCAGTTTTCAATTTTATTCAGATGATTTTGCAATTACGTTGAGGCAGTTTGATAATTTTTACAAGACACTAATATGGCTGTATCATCAGCAAATGTTGATATTATAGCTTCATTGCAAATGGGCAAATCGGGTTTATACAACAAGTATAAAATTGGCCCCAAGACACTTCCTTGTGGAACACCTGCGCTAATATCATTTAAACCAGTGGTTGCTGCGTTTTGTTTAACCAAGTATTTCCTTTGAAGAAAATAGTTTTCAAGAACTACATGGAACTGCTTCGGCAAAAGTTCTTTAACTTTGTATATTAAACCTCTATGCCAAACTTTGTCGAAGGCTTGTGCAATATCCAAGAAGACAGCAGAACAATATGTTTTTCTTCGAAGGTGAGTTTGATTGCGTTGACAATCCTGTGAACTTGGTCTATAGTGCTGTGCTGATTTCGGAAACCAAATTAGTGATCTAGTATAATATGCCGTTCTTCTAGTACTGGTTTCAGTTTCCTTAGTAACAATTTTTCAAATAGCTTTGATATTGTGGAAAGCATGCTTATTGGACGATATGATGAGATTTTTGCCTTATCTTTTCCAGGCTTATGTATCATTGTAATTTGCGATATCTTCCACTTTTGAGGAATGTAACCAGTTCACATGGTTGCGTTGAGGATGTACGTTATTAGTTTAATGCATTTATCTGGTAATCCTTTAACCATTTTCCCGGTAATACGATTATGTCCTGGTGCTTTTTTCGGACTTATGTAGTTTTTTATTGTACTCTTAACTTCCTTCCACTTGAACTTTATAGGTTTATAATTTGGTTAAAAATCAACATAGTGTCGAGTTGTAGAAGCTAGGGTTTGTATCACTGAATTAAGCATACATTTCTGAATTAAATAAATATTTAACTTTTTCTAACACTTTTAGTTACTTGTCGAATGAAATCGGTAACACTATCGTAAAGAACTTCATTTAAAGCAAATCTCACTGGACTATACAAATTCAATGCTGGTTTAAAACAATTACAATTTTTATCCAAGGTAAAAACTTGGAAGATATTTAAACGAAACCGTTTATGACTTTTAGTGATTTGACGAGACTTAACTTCTTCTTAACTTCGCCAAAAGCTACCTTAGTACGCAAAGGTTAGGAAATCATATACTGCAAAGGCGAAAAGGCGGTCTTATGTTTCTGTAAACACTTATAAATATCTACTAAAGTAGTGCCCTTAAATATAATAAAAAATAATATTCCTTTATTGCAAATCTATATTATTTTTAAAGCATTTTAATTTATAAAAACAATAATTATATTTAAGGAAAAACAAAACCTTTTCGCTTGAGAACTAAAAAAGTGTTACAATTAAAAAATTGAACTGACCTTTAACGATTTTACAATCTTTCTATAATATTCATTCCGATTCATAAAAATTAAACTGTATACATCTAAAGGATATAATATTACTCGAGCTAGAGTCTAGACACTTTATTAAAATGACATACATAAAAAATGTAGCATGAAATTGGAAATTTTGATTTTTCATAATCTATTATTAAAACCTAAAGAAACAACAAAAAAGTTATTAATAATATAAAAAAAAATATAAACATTTATTTGTTTTCCCGATGCCTTTTCAAAATTAGTATAAACCGATATTAAATATCTAAAAATAAATGTATTAGTCGCTTATCTTTTGCTTAAGACCGCATAATTCGAAAGTGTTAATATTGTCTATTATTAAAAAAATTCAACATTTCTAATCAAATCGTGTCCATAAATATATGTGCCATTTTGTTATTACTCTAAATGCGGTTCTTATAGAACTACCATCTCTAGAACCCTGCGGAACTCCGACAGCAACGTCAATAATAGGTGACCGTTTATCACCACACTGCACGAACTACTTACGGTTTGCTCAAATAAGAGTGCAATATGCTTATCGACGAACTTGAAAATTTATAGTACAAAAAAAGTTACTGAAGTAACTGGATATGATTTACACTATCAAAAGCTTTCGAATAATCCAAGAGAACTAAGAAAGCAAATGATTTTTTTTTATCTAACATAGCAGATAAATCATCAAAACAATATGTAGCAATGCTGAGGAGGTTCTATGACCAGAATTGAATCCTGATTGAAACTTACATAAAAAGTTAAACTTTTGAAGATTTTCATATATTTGCTCTTGCATAATTTTCTCCATAACTTTAGAAAGGGCAGGTAAAATACTAATAGGACGGATATCACTAACGCTAGAAATTTTATCTTTTTTTAGTAAAGAAATAACAGATGCAACTATCTATAAATTTGGAAAAACTTATTTTTTCAAACACTGATTGATGATAAAAGTAGTAGAAATAGGTGGATACATAATTTTAAAACTTTGAAACCAACCCCATCATATGCTATCATAACCGATTTAACTGCTTGAATAGCTACACAATCAAAAATAAAATCATCAATCTTGTTCATACCGAGCAATTGGCGCAGTGGTTAAAGCTGCAGTGTTTGGGACGGGAGGTACTGGGTTCGAATCCCAACGGGGGAGGGTTGCAAAAGGGATTTTTTATGATCTGATTACGATCGGTGATGACGAAGAATACAACTATGACCCCCTGTTGGAGTGCAGAATCGATGGGCCGAAACATTGACCATGTCAGTACAGGCTGACTGGAGCAATGCAATGTGCAGATGAATCTTAAATCGAACCTGTATTCGCACGTCCTCGATTTGGCTGGTGTCGGCTTAAGGTAGAACGTTAAAAATTTACCGCGAAAGAGTTGGGAGAGCTTCGGCCCCAGAAAGGATTGCAGGGTTCAAAAACAAAAAAATCACTTGCTACGGAGGGTGGGTTATAAATAACCAACAAAAGAATTTTACCAAAATAACCTATAAACTCAGAAGCCAGAAATTCCACTTTACCAAAGGAACCAGAAGAAACTAACTTAATTTTTAAATGAGACCGAAAATATAAACCAACACAACCACCTGATCTAGAAAGACGATCACAAAGTAACAACTTGTAATTATTTATGGAAAGAGACTTGTTTGTATTTTTACTACTTAGCCAAGTCTCAGACAAAGCAAAAACATCAAATTGCCGAACATGTAACATAATATTAATCTCGTCGAAATGTTTCACAAAACTACGAACATTTAAATGACCAAAGTATCTGGTTTTACTATCTAAAATATTACTCCTTAAAATATTGTAGTTGAAATTTTGAATAGGTTTCCTTTTTGGCTCGTGAGGGTCCTGATGTCGGAAAATTTAAATCAAAAAGGTCGAATGAATATTGGCCAGGTATTAGGATTGTTCACAATTTTAAGGGATGAGTTT
This sequence comes from Tipula confusa, assembly GCA_963556175.1. NCBI lineage: Eukaryota > Metazoa > Arthropoda > Insecta > Diptera > Tipulidae > Tipula > Tipula confusa. The sequence goes on from OY744476.1 coordinate 39,875,010, forward strand.
CTCAAATCTGGATAAATGAATCCAAAACTTTGGTTCAATAGTTTTAAAAAGTATATAGGCAAGTAGGTATACTGTTAGTTCCACAAAATGATTAACGGTACTTCAGTATATATTCGTCACGATTGTAAGGTATTTTCGATGAAATAATTTCGCCAACTTTGGAGGACCTTACAGGATTAGTAGGCACAGCACTATTAGCTTCGTATCCTCATTGTCAGATGATAAAGCTCTGATAATACGATCAGTTGAAGGCAAAGTCTCCAAGAGAGCTGTTTTACTATTACAAATCATTTTTTTTGATGAAATTTCATTAGTAATACTAAATGACGGTAAAGTATCCACAGTTAAAGGAGATGCAGCAACCGCAACATATGACGAATACTTTAATCCAGTGCAAGAAGTTATTTCATCAGCTGGCAATAAAACAGCAGGGGGCATAATAGTTGAATGCGCAGCTTTATTATCAGCTTTATTACTTTACCATTAAATTTTCCATTAGCTTTCAAGCACTGGTTGAAGACAAATCTAATCACTAGAATTACCATTACCAAATAATTTACGAAACGATTTATTTAATAAAAGTTCTCGGCACGCATTACAAAACCAGAACATGTTTGGACATTTCACACTGGCTTTGTAAGAAATGTGATCAATATTGGCACAACTGTTTTGAAAAGTACCGTTACAGATAACCGAACACGTAAAGTTATCGATCGTAAAAATCGAGGTACACTTAACACACTCTAAGTTAGATTTTAGCAAAACATAAACACAACACAAAAAAGTATATAAATGACAAATTGTCCACAACAAAACAAATATGTATATGTATTAGAAATTTATTAATAAATAATGTATATATAATATTATAGTGATATTCTATTAGCCAATACCAAATTGGAATTAAATTCCTGGTCAAATAAAATGACCAACCAAATCCCGAGTTTTGTTTTTTAAAGTTGGTAGTGAATTTAAATTGATACTAATTTATTTTAATTCAAACTCAATTTTAAATTAAGAAATAAAAGTTATTAAAGTTATTAAAAGTTATTAATGTTATTAAAATTATTAAAAGTTTTTAAAATTTGAAATTTGACATCATTTAGAACAAAAATTATTAATTATGTGACATCTAGGAACGAACACTGAAACTAAAAAATTGTAATTAAATTTCAATACTAACAAATTATTTGGTATTGGATGAATTCCAAATTGGTATTGGATATACAGCATTGTTAGTGTAATGTGGCAAATAAAATACCACTTATGTAAAATTGAAAATTAATTGAAAATTCAGGAAACAATTTATGAGCGTCTGATCACAATGAAAGCTCGATTCAAAACCTATCATAGTTATGATAGTCTCAATTAAGAAAGAATCTGCTATCTGAAAAGTAGTGCCATTATGTTAGAACCACATGTCGTCGGTATCCAAATCATTCAGTAGAGCTCACCGTTGACGATTATGGCAATGCTAATTTCGTTTTGAAAATACAATTTGATGATTTGCAGTTTGCACACATTTTTAAATGTAACCTTCAATGGTGAGTTGCCTTACACTTTACTGAATATTTTGTAAAAAATTTGGCACAGTGAAAAAACTACGATGAGAAAAACTAATAGTATCTGTAGCGTCATGTTTGACTATATGTTTCATCAGTACAGACTCTAACACAAACCAGTCTAAATCTAGTCAGAACGCTTCCAAGCGGAAAAAAACAAAATTCTAGGGGCATTCTTTCAATCTCCCTCCAACAACCCAACCACACCCAATCGGCTGCCCCATATAAACCGCCCCTTAAACCGCCCAAACCCCTAGCCGGCCAACACACAATCTAAATACGATAAAAACAAAGCGGCAACGGCAGACCGGGCACTGACAAGTCCACCATTAATAATTCTATTGTACTTTGAATTTCGGCCCGTCACTTCAGCTGCATACAAATTCCAAAGAAGGCCCAGTAATTAGAAACAGAAATACCGTTATATAGTATAACCGTTAATTATAAAAAGGCGTAATTGTTCCAGAACATCTGTCGTTTAAAAGAAAAAAATATTATAGTGGTATAACCATAGTGGTATCAATTTAAACTTTAAAGTAAAGAAATTGTAAAGTCCGTAAAGATATATTTTGGTAAAGAAAATTTTTTATAAAGACATTAGTGAGGTTAAATTTTTGTGAATCCACGTTTTTTCTAAGCCATCGCAAAGAAAAGCAAGAGAAAATATTTTTTTTTCTGTTTGCTTATCTACGTGTTTGTAAATTAAGGTTAGATTCCTGTTAAGTTACGTAAGATAAGGCAAAGTGCGAAGTGTTAAAAAAAGTTGATCTGCAAGAACCAAGAAACCATATTTCGAAATCCAAAAAGAATAATTTTTGATAGATGCATACCTCGAACAATTTTAGGGAGTATTGCGTTCAAAAAAATACAGCATGTTACAACAGGTGTTCCAAGGGACAACGGATAGGTAAAACGTGTTAATGGAATGATTATTTCTATGTTGATCAAACTGTCATGGTTAGTCAAAGTACTATAGCAACACACCTTTTAGGCTTATGTTTGGAGTTGATATGTTTAACCTGACTATAATGAATTCAACGACAAGAGGGTAAAAATCTTGCAACCGCAGAAAAGGAAGATGGCAATGCAGTATAATGAAGGCGACTTAGTTGCACAATCAGCCGTTCGTAGTTGGGAGCAGGATTGAAAGTTCGCTCAAAGTATTTAGGTCCAAATGAAGTAATTATCCTTGGTGGGAATGATAGATACGATGTTAGGTGGGAAATAACGAAGCCATGGCTGACTTATGATGGGGGAGAACCCGAATCTTTCGGGACGGAAGATTTTGAACGATGGTCGAGTGTGGGATAAGTATTGCAACTGTACCATCACCCCTACTAAATTAAGCCGCCACTGCTTTATAAACCAAAACGATATTTAGATAATATTTCAAGTCAATCATGATCAAACTTGTTACAAAACAGAGCAATTAGCATAGCGGTTAAAAATACGGTATTCAGATCGGGAGGTATTGGGTTTGAACCCCATCGGGGGAAGGTGCAGATTGCTGAACCATCGCCCATGCCAGTACCGGATGTCCTCGATTTGGCTGACAACGGCGTAAGAAAGGACATTAAATTAACCACAAAAGAGTTAGGTGAGCTTCTGCATCATAAAAGAATGCATGGCATAAAAAAAACATAACAAAAATGAAGACGGTACAAAAATAATTGTACACGAATTATCGTAATGCAAAAAGTATTTAAAGCATTTCCTTACCAACAAACATTTAATTGTCGTTGTCCCCGCATTTATATAGAACGTGAAAAAATTTTATGAATCAACTGTATAAAAATTGAATTTTATTTTTTAGTTTGCTTCGTTTTGTCTTAAATATTTTGAAAGAATGCAAGGAGAAATTTCACAGAATCAAACAATTTATTTAGTACGATTCAAGGTGTGTAGAATACATTTAATAAACGCATTATATAAAAATATACTGGAAGTCGACTGAAATTGTATCGCATTAACATTATTTACACTAATACTGATCGAGATTCGAGCGTGCCATTTCGTGTAGACACGATTACACATTGCTGCATATATATTGGAATACCCGATCGAATGGAATTTTCTTTGCAACAACACGTGATTTCGTTTTGTTTTTATATATCTGCTGGGAAAAAGAAATTTTATTTAATTTTAATTCACGGCATTTTCTTATTTTTATGTTTTTGTTTTGTTATACATTTTTCTTGTGGTGTTGTTGTTGTTGTTGTTGCTGCGGGAAATTTGAAATAAATAGACGAGATTATAATATAATATGATTGTTGGATATAAAAAAAAAGTTGTGAAGTTTTTTATGTAGGTGGAATGAAAAATTATTTTATCTTGATTTTGTTGTGACGGTTGGGATGGAAACGATATTTTTTTTTTATTATTCTTTATTCTTGGATTAACACAACAAGAAAATATATTGACAAGGAAAAAAAATTAAAAATTTTTGAAATTCTTTAGCGGCGAGGTTTGGTTTGTATTTTGTATTTATGTTGATGGCGGTGATTTGTTAATGTCAGATGGAACATGTTGTTTAGTATTGGTTTCGAAATAGTACATTACCGTTGACAGACTATAGATTAGTGATTAGCGTGGTTAGTGATATTTTTGAGATTAGCTTAATTGAGTCTAGTTCGAGATTAACTAATCGCGTTATATTTGCGATTTAGTGTATTATCGCGCTTAGTGAGCTAATCCCTCAATATTAAGCGGTTTATCTTGTCTAACAAAGAATAGTGAAAATCAAAGGTTTCATAAAGGTTTTTTCAAAGGTATTGTGGGTAACCGCGTTTGTTGGGATAAACTTTAAAATTTAATCATGATAAACGATATTTTTTTTGTTTCCATGTACAAAATTTTTTTTGTTTCCATGTAAAGGCGATTTTAAGTTTCGTCGAGATATTAAAATGGCAGTGCTATAACCCATATTGTTTTTATAAACTCGAATTATCTTTAAACAAAAATAAAGTTCCAAAACTGTTGGAGTTGGTTTATAAAAATAGGTACAAAAAAAATTAAAATTCTGCGTTTGGCAGTTAAGTTTGTTAAGTTTAAAATGTAAAGTCTGGCACCTAGAAACCGATCCAAGTCCTCAGAAAATTCACCAGAGGTGGTAACTGTTCCGCTACAATTATTTTGCAGTTACATAATTGTTTTATAAGTTTATCCACTTATTTTCAATTACCGCATGTCCCTATGCAGAGTTAAGGGTTAGGTTGAGTTGAACTCAGGTTTTTGTTAAATGCAATATGCCGTCAAACATTTTCACGGCAAAAACTGAGTTGGGCGAGTTGAAATTTTGCCCGCTATGCATTTTTTGTATGGTTAAACGTCATTTTAACTATGTTACTCAGTCAGTGATCATTGATTTAATTTTAATTTCAGTCAGTTCTGATTTACATTTTAAATAAAACCAAATCAACCAACCTAATTTTAACTGACTGAGTCGGTCATCATTTCAGTCATAGTTTCAATTGGGTCACAGTTTACATATGTTAGGCTTTTTGATCAGTTTTCAATCGGTCGCGTTTCGGTTTAACATATAAACTCAGTATATTATGTTGATCTTTTCGAAAAAAAATTGTTCGTTATTAAGAATATAAGAATTATATTTCAAATTACGGTTTCTTTTTATTTTCTTTAAGAAAAATTACGTGCGAAAATGTCAGCTTATTTTATGAAACCCAATTACAAAACAGGACTATAAAAATAACAGTAGCGACAAGTCTTCAAGAAGTGATGAACCAGCACCAAACTGTATTGTCGGGCAAAGTGCATCTTCCAACAATAATGATACTGCAACACCTTCAGTAGGTTTCAAAGTTACGAATTCCTTTCTAAAATCAAGAAGCTAGACAGAGCTTTATCTTTGAGATTAATCTGTCCCGAGAAGTGAAGAATGGATGATCTTCAGAGATAGAAGGAATTATTGCTGGAAAATGTCAATAATTTCTCCTTCTAAAATTGCAAACGTAACAGTTTCTTTTATTTTTAAACAGATGGTACGCTTAATATTTTGCAAAACGTTTATAACGAAAAAATTGGAGATATCCAGCAGTATTCCGGTGATCATAGGAAAATTACAAGTAAGTTGATGATGCTATTAAAGGAAAGTACAGAAGCATATTGCATATGGCGGTTTCATGCCACTCCAGTTGCCAATGTAGTAAAGCCATTATCAGTACCTATATGGTATACAAAGAACACCAAGTTCTATTGCATTATGGCTGCAATGTGGTGATGTACTGCCCTCTCAATTGTGTGTTGTGTAACTGTGGGTTTATAATTAAGGCAAAATCAATCTAAATCTGTAAATTAAATAAAATAAATGTTCTTTTTGGATTGGCATTGGATATCATTTATTCTACCTAAACAACACGCGTGTCAATAATAAGTCTGCAACATTGGTGACAGTGGTAAAGCGAGAACGTGAAATCCGTAAAAATAGTGATCGGGACACTAATTTGAAATAATTTCAAATAATTTTTTATCAGTTCACATTAATTTCGAAACCGAAAAGATTATGTGTATGTGAAATTCTTATTGTTAATTCTGATAATGAAAATATTTTAGAACCTAAAATACAGTCTGATATTTCTAACACAAATTTCAATATGGCAGACTTACACTTAAAGTTGGCTCTTCAAATAATTCCAGAATTCAACGGAACGTCAGAAAACCTACATAGGTTTTTATTATGTTGAGTGTTAATCTTCAACTTTGAGGTACTGAGATCCAGAATCGCCGCTATGATTAACAAACCAAGGGAATCAGAAAAACAGGCTGTCAAAATAAGACGGATTGAAATCCCATACTTCCATGGTGATCCCCTGAAATGGAATCATTCATGAGAACAACGACATAAGTGTGACACCCTTAAAATGCATTAACTAAAAATCACTGTACCGGAAGTGCCAGCAGAATTATAACCTGAAAGCAACAGGTGATAATTATAATGACGACGCATGACAACTTTTGGTAAACTGATATCAAAATAAAAGGCTCCTAGCAACCAACCATATAAATACGATGCTGATCTTTCCGATAATACAATGAGAGTCAGCAACATCGATAAGATCATTGCACAATGTACTAATTGAAAGCCTACGTATCATTAAAAACTTAGGCATACTCCAAAAATTGAAGCAGACGACAAGTACATCATTACAAATCACCTGGTGAACCAGTACGAGCAAATAATAACTGACCCGGGTTCACAAATTTCGTTTATCACCAAGGAGGCATCAAAACAAATCGGACACCCAACGAAAAAAACTTATGTGGAAATTAAGGGAATAAATGGAAGCGAAAACACAACTGCCACAAAATTTGTTACCTTCCAAATACAAGCATAATTTTCATCGAATTATTTCATGAAAATGGAAGCCCTATAGTGTTATCAAGTATCACATGGCCTTTGCCCGATCAAAATTTTAACGATGAAATCATTTAAAAACCCTAATGTGGGCGGATCCAAATTAAAGTCAAAGGAAACCAAGAAAAATCAATCGCAAAACTAAGAGCAAAACTACTGCCAAGATACAGAAGGCCGTTATATAGTACGAATTCTGTTTAACCTACAATTATCATCTCTCGAGGCATCCAAACAGAGAGCATTAGACAGATTCATTCGACTAAACGACGTTTGTCAATAGCAAATGTATTTTAAAGAGGTTATCGGGAATGTATAAAAGGATACTTCCACTAGGGTCACTTGATCTAGACTAATATTATCTCTCCTAATAAGATAATCTGATGGCAATTTTACTACGATGGAGAAAATATAAGGTGGCATTACAGCGGAAATAGAATAAATGTATTGACAAATAAAGATGCATCAAAATTACCAGAAAATATTATGACGAAGAGAAAAACTTTCCAATTGCGGAAGAAATATCTCGAAGTGATTTCTACGTAGATGACTTGTTATCAGAAAATGACAACCTAAAGGAAGCTTAAATAGCGCAAGATCAACTGATTAGCTTACTATACAGGTACCGAAGGTTTCAACTTGAGAAAATAGGCCTCCAATTATTGCTAACTCGTAAAAAGTGTCTATCCAGGATCGAGATCATTCAGGCCTTTAATATTAAAAAGAATATTAGGATTAGAGAGAATATTAGAAGATTAGAGAGGTTTCACTTTCACGAGAGCAGGGAGAGATATCCTTAAAAAAGGCCGATTCATAAACTATCGCTGTTACCCATATAATATGAAAATGAGATTGATGAGACAAATATGGAAGTGTCAATCAAAAAACAACCTGCAACTCCCCTACTTTACTACCTCCGTACTACGTGTTCAACCTCATCGAAAAGTTAATCAACGAAGTGTGCTTCACATCAAGGGAGTTTGCGAAATAAAAACGTCTACACTACTAATATGATTGATGCTTGAAGCGAAATCGATCACATCATATCCTTCTCAAAATAACTCATCAGCATCAGCAAATTCCTGTTTAAATTTTAATACTAATTCGGCAAATGTAACTTTTGTTTGGTCAACTTCAATAACAGAATCACATTTCAGACTTGTTTTTTAAGAAAAATTACGTGCGACAATTTCAGCAGATGAAGTAAACCTCATGAAAGACCAGGACAGAAAGAGTAACAGTAGCGATAAGTCTATAGGAATTAATGACCCAACACTAAACTGAGCTATCGAGAAAAGACTATCTTCCAACAAAAATGCAACGCATTCCGGTTTAGGAAAATAAAACAAAGAAAGAAGACACAGCGAATTTCAGTTGGTGTCAAAGTTACGAATCGCTTTATAAAAACAAGAAGCTAGTCAGAGCTTAATCTCTGAAACCAGCCTGTCCGCTGTGTGAAGAATGCATGGCTTTTTTGCTGAAAAAATGTCAATAATTTCTCCTGCATATCAATATGAACGAGGAGGAAGTACCAGGCTACCTAACATTTCCTTTTATTCTTAAAGAAATGATTTTCTGAAAGAATTCTTTATTTATTATGAATCTAATTTGAGTTGCTCATTATATTCTTTTAATTTAGTTTCGGCTGACATTGTTAGAGCTAATTTGTTTTGGTATATAGGTTGCATGACATCTCAATAAATGTATTTCTGAAGGGGATGTCCAATTTTATTAGTATTGTTAAGTCAAGAAACTTATTTATTGTTGGTGACATTGACATTGACAATCTAAATTTTTCATTCCTATGCGATGATTATATTGTACTTAGGTTTTCTTTTGGTCTGGAACCTTTGATTAATGTTCCTATAAGAGTGACATCATCAACATTTAACATTTTCATGATAAACATCTTCAAGTTTATAACGCAGTAGCAACATCCAACTTACCTTCTGATTATTGCTCGAAAACTTTTTTTATGACTCCTGTTTGAAAAATGAGGCAATATCTTTTGATCGATATCTTTAATATCGTTGGAACCAAAAAATTCAAGTGATAAAGAAGGACTTAGTAGCTGCATTCGGAAAGCTTCGATCAGGGACTTGTACCTGCGAGACAAAAATCAGCGACTATTATTCCTATTTTTGGAAAAGGCAATCGAAATATCAAAGGAAGGTATAGACCTATTGCACTCGAGCCAGTTTTTCTAAAGG
>OY744476.1:39889149-39917346 GCA_963556175.1 Tipula confusa
CCCAGGCCATTTTATTTTGATTATGAGTGCCGTTTTGAAAACCGACCTGAAAATAGGTCTCTTGAGTTTTAAAAAAACTTCAAACGAAGTAGTGCATTTACCAGTTTTTGTATTAATATAGTTGATAAAAACTCTCCAAAGACTGCGTTTTAATCCGTTTATTTTCGCATTTGCAGTTTTCAGAAATTTTTAAGTCTTCTTCCGAACGAACGATATGTGGTTTGCAAATTTTAATAAATTTTGCACTTAGTTTTGAATTATAAGTAACTTCTGTGGTATTTTACCTAATGGGTTTAATTAAGATATTACGCTTAAATATTTATATTAAGTACACACTTAATTTTATATCAGACACTTAAACATATATTGCTGATAGTAAAATTGGGATACAATTATTTCAAATATTTTGCAATTACTTAAACTCACTTGAAAATTAAATAATTGCATTAAGCGAACACCGATAGTTTATTTTTACTTACATCAGCTTAAAATGGTATTAGTAACCTCACATAAAATCTCTTACATTAACCAAACACATATACACACACAATAAATTAAAAAATTGTTTTTTTTAACATTTTTTTTTTCAAACACCCTCTAGCATTAAAACTCTCACTCGATCTGCAATTTGTATAGTCTATTTTTATGCAATTACATAACCCTTATGGAATTTATTCAATTTTAGAAATTCTTCTATACATCGCGCGTATTTGTTGTATCTGCAGTTTTAATTTTATACTGCATCAACAGGTATCTGCGATGTACAAAAATAGCAAGCAAATAAAAAATTGTTATTGCTATAGTTTAAATAGTTAATTGAATAAAGCATAGTATAAAATGTAATTGTAATTGTACTTGATAATTTAAGAGATCCGGATTATTTCGGTCAGTCGCATGCGAATTTTTAATCAAATCAAATTTTTTTGTTTTAAATTTAATTGATAGTACACGAGAATGTATATAGGCACTTGTAAATGTAAATGTTTTAATTTGATAAGGGATTTTTGGCGTGTGTACTTCATTTTTATAAAACTTAATTTAAAAAACTATCTTTAGCTCCATCAATCAAAACACAACATTTGCGCAAACATATAAATTTTATAAATTCTTTGGCACACAATATTTTAATAGGCGAAAATAAATTACACAAACACAGAAAAATAATATGAAAAATTGTGGTAATATGCACGTATGAATATAATATAATTAATTTTCCATTATCATCGCATATTATGGGTAAAGCGAATTACAACGAAAAGCCAACAACAATTTCATAAGTCTATAAGCATAATATATATTGTGCGCATATAATACCATATAACATGACCATAAATCTATTCAAATTACAGAAAATTCCATTCAAATTATCACATCAATATACGATATGAGGCGATACAATAAAATTCACAACATTCCATACTTATGACAGCGACAACAAAATCTGACTGAACACTGGAAATTTCATTCAAACTCTATAAGAGTATACGTCAATAATAAATATGAGATCTGCAAGTATTTATAATATATATATATATATATATATATATATATATATATATATATATATATATATATATATATATATATATATATATATATATATATATATATATATATATATATATACTAGCTGAATTACCCGGCGTAGCACGGGAGAAATTAGAACTATTTTGAACTTTGGATATTTTTTAGGAAATCTTTCGACTTCGTTGTAGTTGCAATCAAATATGAAAGCAAAGTAGCTGAATTCAGTAACTTCCCATTATTTAATGGAAGGGGCACATATTGATATTTTAAAGTTTGAATGATCGTAATTGCCTCCTTACAGGCGGGTATGGGAACATTATAGAACATTCTTAATGATAATAATGTTTGACATCCAATTTGTGGGGATAAGTTTAATACTTTTGGCACTTCTTTCGTAGTGACCTACCACGCATTTGGAATTTCCAAATGCACACTAGCTATTTTCACTGATTGCCACTGGGCTTTATTAATTGTCATTGCAAAAGCAAGTCGCAATTCGTTACTTCAATAACATTTGGCATCAGTTTCTTCACAAAAAGCCGTATTCCATTGTTCAACTTTGGTGGATCCAAATTACGGAGCAGTATTACTGGTTAAGCTTTTTTTAAAAATAGTATATGTGGTGGAATTCCAGACGGCTTTAAAGAATTAAGAAACTCTATTGGATAATTGACAGCTTGATCCTCATCAATAACTGTGTAAATAAATATGTTAACAAAACGCATTAACGCTGTCATTCTTGAGAGCTAAGATTGCACGTTCGCAAAGCGAATCATGATTTTTGTAGTTTTTTGACATGTTTGAAAAAAGTTTCAATACCGAATTCCGTCGTGAATTGATGGCTGCATTTGACAAAAAAAATTATTTAATTGAATTAAAATTTTCCTTCACTTAACAGTTGCAGATAATATTTCAATATGTCCCGCTCTTTGGTGTACTAGGTACTGTTTTGTGATATCCTATTTTCGTATTTCTTGTTGCAAAATGTGACGTTATGTATAGCTATTTTTAATGATTGCTCCTGGGCTTTATTAATTGACATTGCGAAAGCAAACCTCTCACTGTGAAAATTTTTAACTTTTGTCTCCTTGATCCAGACGACGAACCCTTCGGATTCGAGCATGTTACGAATTTTATTTAACAGCTTTCCTAAGCCCATTCCTGTGAAAAATTTGAAGAAAAAAAATCGATGTTTGAACAAAATTGTACCGGGGCACATAATAACGGGTCCAACCCCTTCAAAAAAGTCGTAAGGCATATAACTTATACATGACTATCGATTGAGCGGCTGAGACGCCCGTTCAGAACAAACAGATAATTGTATCTATGTAAAAATTAATTCTTGATCCAGGTGCTGGTCCCTTGAATTAAAGAATGTCACTAATTTTATAAAACCTCTTTCCAAAACTCATTCCTGTAAGAAAACTTTAAAAAAAATTAAATCTTAGAAAACATTTGTACCGGAGCCCTTAGACCCGAAGTCGAGCTCCTTCATAAATATCGTAAGGTTTGTTTTGGGCATGCAACTCATACATGATAAAAAATTCATGACGATCGGTTGAGCAGCTAAGACGCCCATTCGGAACAGACAGACAGGAATTCATATATAAAGGGTGATTTTTTAACTATTTTCTTTTTGGCAACACTGATTTTGACAGGTCACGTATGTTTCGTGTTTTGTGTCTTCAGTTTGGTCTATAATTTAACCATGAATCGTCTTACAAACGAACAACGCTTGCAAATCATTGAATTTTATTATCAAAATGCGTGCTCTGTTAAGAAAGTTCATCGCGCGCTTCTTCCATTTTATGGTCAGTTTAATCGACCCACTGAAGCGGCTATTCGGACTATTGTGACTAAATTTCGCACCAAATTTACATTGTTGGACATTAAATCACCAACACGCTTACGTACAGTGCGAACTGAAGAAAATATCGCAGCTGTATCGGCCAGTGTTAGTGATGACCATCAATTATCGATTCGGCGCCGTTCGCAGCAATTGGGCCTCTGTTACTCAGTAACGTGGAAAATTTTGCAAGGATTTAGGTGTGAAGCCTTACAAAATACAGCTGGTGCAAGAATTGAAGTCAGACAACCTACCACAACGCAGAATTTTTGGTTAATGGGCTCTTGAAAAGTTGGCGGAAGATCCATTTTTTATCGAAAAATTGTGTACAGCGACGAAGCTCATTTTTGGCTGAATGGATTCGTAAATAAGCAGAATTGTAGATTTTTGAGTGAAGATCAGCCAGGAGCATTGGAAGAGCTACCAATGCATCCAGAAAGAGTTACTGATTATGGGCTGGTGGCATCATTGGACCTTACTTCTTTAAAGATGATGCGAATCGCAACGTACCTGTGAATGGTGAGCGCTACCGAGAGATGATATCCAACTTTTTTTTTTGCCCAAAATGGAAGATCATGACATGTGGTTTCAAAAAGACGGTGCCACATGCCACACAGCACCCGAAATAATGAACCAATTGAGAGGCAAGTTCGGTGAACACTTTATTTCACGTTTGGGATCGGTCAATTAGCCGCCTAGATCGTGCGATTTAACGCCTTTAGATTATTTTTTGTGGGGCTATGTTAAGGCTCATGTCTATACTGACAAGCCCGCTTCAAATTGACGCATTGAAAGACAGCATTGAAGCATTTATTCGTGAGATACCGGCCGAAATGTTGGAAAGTGTATGCCAAAATTGGACTAAGCGGATGGACCATTTGAGGCGCAGCCGCGGTCAACATTTGCATGAAATAATCTTCAAACATTAAATTATATGGACCGTACTATCGATTCAAATAAAGATTTTATGCATTTTTCTTAATTTTATGTGTCTTTGAAAAATTTCCTATAGCTATTAAAAAATCACCCTTTATATATATATATATATATATATATATATATATATATATATATATATATATATATATATATTTAATATTATGTTATTTTACCGTCACCTTCATGATTGTGGATTTTAATTCGATTAAAATCCCACCTTAAAAAGTGTAGTAGTAAAAAAGGGGTAAAATCTATCATAAAGATAGATCTATGAAAAGTGATCATCGATCAACAATTTTACTCGACATATTGATTTTTTTTATATTGACAGTTCGAATTAAACAAATTGCGCTACTGGTGGTAGGTTTTGACAATGAACTAAGAATATAATATTTTCACTTCATTTGTTGTCTGGTTTTAATGCAGAATTTAATCAGATTTAATTTTGATGATCATTTACTGAGATATTTCAGACCATATTTTTATAATTGGTGATCATTGTCGGTCAGCCCAACGAACGATTTTACACACAATTAGTCACGGTATTAATAGTTCAATATAATGCAAACCCCAAACTGGTGACCCCGACATAATGGTATATAATAACATTAACCTGGAATAAATCAGAAACCAGAAGACGCAGTCAGAAAAATTAAAGCGCATGAAGTTGAAGTTACACCCAAATTAGTCATCTAAAGAAATCGCGAAAAAAAATCAACAAATTACATTTTGGAAACCGTAAGTGCCTCTTTTATTTCATCCAATATGTATTTCAATTTAAAAAAAATTATTAATTTAAAATTTAAAAAAATTATTATAATATCCCTGAATGCTTCTTCCCGGTCTATGATGGGTAAGCGTTGCAGACCATCATCTGGGAACTAGTAGACAATCACCTAAATGTTCGACATAAATCTATAACAGCTCTTCTCGCTCGAATTTAACAAATCCGCGTAATAATTTAAAAAGTCCTGCTCGTCAAAGTTGGAGTAATAATGCTTCTAAGCAAAGCTATTATCACCAGCGATTTGGCAACCAGGCTTTGAAATGTGAAACTGATTGTCATCTAATTGAAAATTGTGAACCGCAAAATCATCAAAAAAGATGTAAACTAAAAGTCATTGATGGTCACTCTTTCAACCATCTATACTGATATTCGAAATAAATTCGCGTACTAAATTTTGAATCAATACTGGTGCCGACATTTCTATTATCTGCACAAAATTTGCCAAAATTAATTTAACAATTTCATGTTTTAATCTCTTTACGGCAAATGGCACGCCTGTTAAAGCATTCGGCACTAAATTTCTAAATTTAGATAGTGGCATCAGACGATCATTTAATTGGGAATCTGGAGTTGCTGATGTGTCGATGCCTATCATCGGATTTGTTCAAAGAATCTGTATTACTTGTTGATATACAAAGACAGAGGCTCATCGATCCGTTAACCTCTCTGTATGCAACCGGTGCTTTACCGACCAGCCAAGCAATAGTTTTTGGTCCAGTCCTTTGCATTTGGTACAGAAAAAAAAATTGTAAATGGACCATGTGGATATTACTGCGGTTTAAATCGAGTCACTATTCCTGATCGATATCCAATTCTACACCTTCAAGATTTTTCATATATCAACTTGATAGGTGCACTGTCTTTTTACATTGAATTAAGTTCAAACCTACCACCAAATTCCGATTGAACCTGCTTATCTCAAAACTGCAATTTCAACGTCTTTTGGTTTATTCGAGTTCACTAAAATGATTTTTGGTTTCAGGAACGCTGCACATACTTTTCAGAAATTTTTACATTTTGTACTATTGGAACTAAACTTTTTCGAAAAACACCTAGAACATCTAGAGATTGTTTTTAAAAAAAATATCAGAATATAGTTTAAATATTATTCCCGTAAAGGTGTATTTGCTTCTCAAGAAATTCAATTTCTTGGGCACACAGTTAATGCGCAAGGCATTTTATCTTGCGCATTAACCTAAGCAGCGTATGACCAAATCTTTTGAAAGGATACAAAAAAAACAGTAAAACTCCAATAAATTGGTTAGCTGAATCTTTCGAAGCCTTCAACATAGTTGCAAGGAAAAGTTGTGCAATGCAGAGTTCACTCTAGCCACGGATCAGAAGCCAATTATTTACAATTTTTATCAGAAACTGGAAAAAGCATCTCCTTGTCAATTTTGCCTACAGTTCATGCATTAACAATGTTGTTGTAGATACCTTATCGCGTATTAATTTATTTCTATCTATGAAAGCAGATTATTCATAAATAGCAGATGCACAAGCCAATGATGCAGAACCTTAACTTTTTATTCTAATCAAATTTAGAAAACAAATTTTAAAGCATTTCATAACTTATTCCACCTAGGGATAGAGGCATCAATATTAATTTAATGACAAAAAAAGTCATCTGGCCATCTATTACAAAAGATTCGAAAACCATGGCTCAAAAATGTTTAGCATGTCAAAAGTTGAAAGTTTCGAGGCGTACTATTTCTCCTTTCGGTTCTTAAAAATTAACTTTGCATAGCTTCGCTGAAATACACCTAAAAATCATTGGTCCATTACCGATTTCTGATAATCAGCGATACTGCGTAACATAATAGATCGATACACGAAATGGTCTGAGGCGATTCCTGTACCAGATATTACTGCGGCCACTATTGCATTCGTCGTGTACTTGAATCTCTCGTGTTAGTGTACCAAATGTCATAGTTACGGATCAGGGAGCGTAATTTGTGTCAAATCTTTTCTCCAAACTTTCCACCTTGTTGGATTTCGAGAGAAAAATGGCATGACTGAACGATGCCAAAAATAGAATTTGGCCAAGCACGGAACTTTTCGCAAAACCACAGTAAATAACTCTATAGAGTCACTGTACTGGTTTATCAATTTGTATCACCTACATTTTGAGGTAAGAATCAAACCATTGTGCAAACAAGCACAAATGCAAGGTAAATTAAGCCGCTGGTTAGAGCGAGTTTAGTTCTACTACTTTTTTCAGTACTGCTTACTAAGTATAAATAGGAAGTAGAGAAATAGACCTTTAATTATATAAATCAATTATTTTTCCATTTTAAAAAGTGGAACGATTACAAGCCACCTTAAGCTTCAACAGAAATCGGAAGTAAGTAAATCTGCAAGATAAGCTATACGGCATAAGCGAGCTGAAGAAGTGCTGACCGCAGATAAGATAGATTGAGGCAGTCTGATTTAAATGCTAGAGAGACAAATCAGGCGCGTGAAGCAAGACTACGATGTCAACGTGAGGCATAAGTATGCTCAACGGGTAGCTAACGAGAGAGATTTTTACTCAACCATAACTACTTTTAAGTACTTTAAGTGCTGTAATATCTGCTAACATTTTTTTTGTTACCCTAATCAGCTAGTGAAATATCGCTTGACTTCGCCAAAGCCACAGGAAATTTCCGCTAAAAATAATTTTTTTGTTTACCATCGATGCAGTTCGCACTTGAAGAGCTAAAAGGGTCATGTTCCACCTAAGGCGTATTGGAATAACTTGCTTCCGATTGATATTGCCGGAGACATTACATTACTAACTGAACCAGAATGACATTTGTTCCAGCGCATCATTCCGTTGTCAAAGTGATCAAATTTCCAGGCAGAATTGGTTTATACGGTTTCAAAGACATGCAATATTATTTGCTCTCGGTATTCTTGAACTAAGCAAAAAGCTGCCTAAAATCCTCCCTTGATCGATCACAATTGTAGTATGTAATTGTTGTAGTGGGTGAAACTATGGAGAACTAAAATATATCCAGAGATTATAACATTTCACCAGATCGTCTTTACAAGGCACTTGATTGGCTTATTGCAATTAACCTACTCTACAAGGATAAAAGAGTAAATCGATCTGCGCGATTCAATACCTATAGTATTTCATCTACGTTATTCCAGCTCTGCCAAAAAGGACAAACGAACCTGATAATTGGAGAATGAGTCAAGGCGACTCTATGAGATCTCCTTAGAAAATCGAAGAGAATTCCAGACAAAAACGGAATTTATGAAGTTCTTGCAAGGAAGATTCAAATCATTAGAGGCCAATGGTAACCAAAAGCCAATAATGACACCAACAAACTCGACACGAGAAAACAAAGGTCAAATAACTAAACGAACCTTTTTAACAACAACAAGCATCTGTGTCTATTGCAGCGTTGGACATAAAATTAATGAATGCGGAGGATTTAAAAAACTAAATTCTAGCGAAAGATCGCAAATTGCGATGCTTCATAAATTGTGCAGAAACTGTTTATCATCAGAACATGAGACATATGTTTGCAAGCAAAAGATCGAATGTACTATAATATGTCTTGGGAGACATGACTGCACATCGATTCCAAAGCAGATAAACAGCAGGAAATGCATGCTCTTCAGAGCATTAATTGACCCAGGGTCCCATCTCAAATAAATGCAGAAAATCTTCTTAAGGCGAGGCTTTAAGTAAACAGCAAAAAATCAGGAATAGAGGAAAGGAAGCCGGAATGTACAATCACAAGGTCGAGCTAACTTTATCCCCAAGGCATTAGAGTTCCTTTGAGAATAAATTTAAGGCAATGATGTTTAAAAAATTAACTGACAATGTTCCAGACATCAACTTTGATACCACCAAATGGGAACATTGGCAGCATTTACAATTGGCAGATCCACAATACAATAAGGCTAACAGCATCGAAGTAATAATCGGCGTTGACTACTATCCCTTAATTAAGTAACATCGTTAGAGGACGCCCACAAGATTCAATCGCCCAAGAAACCGAACGCCAAATCATATCACGAATTCATGGAAGATTATCTAGCACAAGGCCACAGGCAAGTAGTGAAAGATAAGCCAGGTGACAATTCAATATACTATATACCACATCATGGAGTGATCAACCACGAAATTACTACCACAAAGCTGAGAGTAGTATTCGATGCATCGAGCAAAACCACTTCAGGACTATCTTTAAATGACATAATGATGGATGGGTCCAAAATTCAAAGTGACCTAATTGACATCATCCTGAGGTGGCGAACACACAAATTTGTGCTAACAGCAGATGCGGAAAAAATGTTTCGGCAAATCTGAATACATCATAGTCCAAAACCTACAACGAATATTGTGGCGAAACAATTACTCACAATCAATAAGAGAATACAAACTAAATCGGTCACCTATGGTACAACAGCAGCGACGTTTGGTACAACAGCAGCGACGGAGAGCTGATATACAGTAGGATGACACCAGAAGCAAATGAACACAAATGGAAAAAATATAAGATCGAATTAGAGAAAATGAGTAAAATAAAGTTACCAAGATGGGTTAAAACAACGTCAGCGCAAAAATTAGAATTACATGGAGTCGCTTGATGCTTCGCAACAAGCATATGCTGCAGTGGTTTATTTAAGAAGCACAAATACATTCGAGCAAGTTACAACCAGTTTGCTAGTAGCAAAAAATAAAGTTGCCCTAATCAAAATAAAACTGACAGTTCCCTTCAACGTTCATAAACAGTGACAACAGTCGAAGGAAGTGACAGTACCAGAACTAAAGCTCACGGAAGCCTAAATAATAAAGATTGAACAACGTCGATACTTCAGTAAAGAACTTCAGGCATTGATGAGAGAAACAAAATTGGATAAGAAATCCAAACTATCGGCTTTAAACCTAGTCATCTGCAAGGATGGCATATAACGATTACACGGACGTTTACAAAAATCAAAACTACCAATGAATCAAAATCTGCCCATTATCTTACCGAAGGAAAGCTTAATCAGCAAGCGAATAATTGAAGATGCGCATAAGACTACAACACTTTATGGGGGCATTCAAATAACATTGGTAAATGTTTGCAATAAATTCTGGATCATTAATGATAGAAATCTGATACGTCACATTATACAGAAATGTGTTGTTTGTTTCAGATTTAAGCAAACAACCCTTAACCAACTAATGGGTGACTTGCCGGCATGCAGAGTAACTCCATCACGATCTTTCAGCAAGGTAGGTATTGATTATACTTTACCAATTCTACTCAAGAACAAGATAGGAATAGGACAAACGACGTACAAAGGCTACCTTGCGGTATTTGTGTGTATGGCTACTAAGGCATGTAGAAGTAATCAGCGGCCTAGCAACAGATGCATTTATAGCAGCAAACCACAGATTCACGTCACGCAGGGGATTATGTATATAGTTATCTATTCAGATAATGGGACCAATTTTGTTGGTGCGGAACGATTACTGAAACAACAAAGTAAGAAGAGAACCAGAAATTGCAAGGTTATTCCAACAAGATGAAACAACCTGGCACTTTATACCCCCTGGTGCACCACACTTTGGTGGAATATGGAAAGCAAGGGTAAAGTCGATGAAGGCTCATATGAAAAGGTCATAGGTTTGACAGCTTTGACATTTGAAGAAGCAACAACAATGACGGCTCAAATAGCGACATGCTTAAACTCTCGATCTTCTTTATATGAGTCTTCACCGACTTTACCCCTGCTTCTTATATTCTTTCGCTTTGATCAAGGAATCCAACCGTAACATTCGTTTATTCGTTTCAGCCACTTGCGTGACATCTTGTATATTATATTTATATATATATATATATATATATATATATATATATATATATATATATATATATATATATATATATATATATATGTATATATATATATATATATATATATATATATATATATATATATATATATATATATATATATATATATATATATATATATATATATATATATATATATATATGTATATATATATATATATATATATATATATATATATATATATATATATATATATATAACATTTCTTAATGAACTGTTTAACCTTAAGATATCTGAGAGTATGTAAGGCAAAAAAAATATTTTATGTATTTAAATTTAACTATATTTGAACACCACTAAATTAAAAACCATTTTTTTTTTGGGTATCAAAAATAAATTACAAAAAAAAAATACAAAAGAAAAATAAGTAAAATGTCACATTTTTCAAATTCCTGAAATTACAAAAAATAAATAATTATAACAATAAGAAAACATTAAGAAAAATCTCTTATTATTTTTTTTTATTGTTATTATTTTGTGTTTCGTTTAATGTGAATGAAAATTAAAATAAATGATGAGAAAATATTTTGGATCGTTTCATGTATTTTATACTTTGCTGGTTGTACGCTTTAGCTAATGCTATTGCTTGTAGTTCACAATTATTATACTTAAAATATTATAGGGGAAAATAGAAAAGAAGACAACGGACGTTGTCTTCTTCTTCGTTTGTATGTGTAGAATTGAATATATGTAAGAAATTAATAAAATTCAGTTTAAACAAACGAATCATTTAATATGTTAGGGGGTGCGAACTAAACATAAATTCATTTTAACCGAAGCGACTACAATTCAAATCAAGGTACCAAAGGTAACTTTCATTTAGTGAGTCGTGTGACCCAACATAGTCTTCGTAATTTTCCAACTGTATTTTTTTTGTATATATCTATGCCATCTGTTATGAGGCCGAAGCACACCCAATTCTTTCGTGGTTACTTTTTAACGTCCTAACTTACGCCGTTACCAGCCGAATCGACGACGCACGAATACAGGTTGGTTTTGAATCCATCTGCACATTGTATTGCTCCACCCTGTCTGAACTGGCATGGACGATGGTTCGGCCCATGGATTCTGCACTTCAACAGAGGGTCATAGTTGTGTTTATTATCATTTTTGATCACCGATCAAAGTCAGATTATAAAAAATTCCTTTTGCAACCCTTCCCTGTTGTGATTCGAGCCCGGTATCTCTCGGCCCAAGCACCGCAGCTTTATTCACTGCGCCATTTACCATTTCCTAACTGTTTATTGAATACAAGCCAAAATAACTGAGATATTTGTTATTTTCAGACCTAAAAATGCAACAACTTAATAGCGGGCGCATCACCATAAGCAGTCTATGGTGACCTTCAGACCTATGGTCTTTTGTCATTTAGGTATAGAGGAAGGAAAACAAATCGATACTCGCCCCTTGGAAGAAACCTACTTGTTGAATAAAACTTTCAAATATACATAGATCGCAAATATGTGCATTAAAAAAACGCATCAGTTAATGTTTTTGCCTTCAACGTTGTAAAAAAAATTTTACAACGTTGGGGAATTATAGCTCATATGGTTATGCCAGATATACCAGAGGAAATGCTAATATTCGAAATTATGAAGAATTTAAAATGAGCTTTATATCTGATGTCATATAGGGATGTCAGAATTATTTATTTTAATTTTAATATTTCTCCTTTTGCTGTGCATATTTCAATGCATGAATGAGCTTTTTTAGCTAAAGATATTAATTTTAGCGTGAGTGAATAGGTTTTTAAAAAATGTAATAGGTTTTAATGTCTAACGCGGAAGCAAACTTTTAAATGTATTTTAGTGCCTTTTTGTCTACATGGGCTTTTTGTCTATTGCAATAGTTTCTCAATTTCAAAAATTAAAACTGCTTTCATAAACTTTTAATGATGTTACACCTGGCTGAACTTCAATTTGTACTCTACAATTGGTGGCATCAAAGGGAAATATTCCGCAATATTGCGGACATAGATGCATCTCAATAGTATGCATATGTTTCATGTGGACGAAAAATATCTATATAAACGATGATGATTGTTCGAACTTTTACTGCAATGGCTGAGAAATCAACTTCCTGGTATCATGTCAAAAGAACGCTTAAGAATAAAGCTGATAATTAGAAGCTCAAACTACATATTATAATATTACAAAATAATTTTAAAAAGTCCTAGAACGAATTAAAGTCTACAACAATGAATCAGATTTTGGATTAGCACAGGCAATCAATTTTATTTGAGTTAAAATTAGGGAAAACTTTAGGACAGTTGAAAATTGTGTATACATATGTATATCACCGATCGATTAAAACGACCCTCACAATTTAGTGACAAATTATTGTGGAACAGCTATAATATTCTACCCAAGAATTGTTGATTCCAAGATTAGTGAAGTAGTGTATTTTTAACAAAATTTAAGTGGATATCTACTAGGTGCCTATATCTTAGAAATGAGCGGTACAACGGTTACCGAACTCACCATTTATATCGTCATCTGTCTTTAAATAAATTTTAAGCGTTGGTTGCATGTGATGCAATGGTAGAAGTTTCAAGGGGACTTAATATAATCGCAATGAAATTATTTGACATTTTTAACGAAATTAATTTTTAGCTTCGGGACTATCTAGCAGTTTGGGTGCATTGAATTTATCGAAAACAAATAATGTAGCTTTACTATGCCCGAAAAACTTAATTTCACACAATGTGAATCGTTAACAATCGTATTATCGTTGATCGTTTCCAATGTTTTACGATCAATTCGAATTTTTTTTTTTAAATTAAGAAAAAAATAAATTGGTCGCTTTTAGTTAGCGCTGGCTTGAAATAGGTAAACTGTTGTTGTTGAAACATTTTATATGTTGCTTCATCTACTTGTGAATGTCCTGATGTGTTTATTTAGAGTTGTCCACTCTCTTACACGACTCGCTTTCGGTTTTTTCGTAAAATGTCGGTTTAATTTTTTTTTTACTCATTGGTAATCAAATGAAATTCTGAATAAATGAATTGTAAAATTGATAACGTTAAACAAAAATGACGGATTAAGAGTAAAAAAAATCGAGAATATCAAACAAAAATCGTAAACATCCCTCCTAGGAGGCCAGTATCCTATACCCAGTATCTCTGGAAAAATAACAGCAAGTCATGCTTTTCATCTCTGAATAATAACAGCAAAATTCTAGTCAAAAATAAGAAAAATGTACTTTCATTATTCATTACTACGCCCCTACGAAAGAGGCTGATGACACAATAAAAGATGAATTGCATTATATGAGCAGTTGCAAACGACCATATGTATAGTGCACACCGGAACGACATCAAAATTGTCCAGGGGGTCAACGCAAAATTTGTAACCAATAATATAGGTAATCATATGGGTAAGGAAGCATTAGAGTCAACAAGAAACACTAACGGAAATAGATCCATCGATTACTGTGTTAAACATCTGTTATTTATAGTGGCAGTAAGTTCCCACACACAAGCATACAAGTCCACTTTGCACAACAAACCAAATAGATCACGTGCTGGTAAACAAGAAATTTCTAACATCCTCGTAAGATTTCGGAGCAACGAGAGGAGCAAGATTTCAGGACAATTCAAAGTAAAACCCACCGCTGTAAAAAAAACGCAAGGACCAAAAGGAAGAAATTTATCAAAGAAAGGTTGAGAAATGCCGACATCAGATTTCCCTGCAGTGAAGCCCTACAACTTAACATTACCAACAACGAATCTGGCATAGTTGGTGGAAAATGGTCACAACTCTACTACTAGCGTACTCGCCAAGACAACAGGAAACCGATGATAAGAAATGATAACTAGAAGATTATTAAGTAACGCCGTCAACTTATGCATCAATTGTGTCATCAAAACACAGCAGAAATTAGAAGAAAATACAGCTCGACAGCTAAAGAAAATGGCGCGGACTGATCGCAGAGAATATACTGAAGACATTCTCGAAATAACTGAAAAAGCAGCACCAAACAGAAACATGCGCGCACGATCAATGCGTCAGAATGGTCACGGGAATGTCTACCATTATAAGGAGTGTAGCTGGTTAAATTCTAACCTCAGAAAATCAACAGCTAAACAGGTGGAAAGTATTGTTCGAATATAACCGCAAAACATACTATAAACACTGAAGAAAATCACCACTATTAGCGGAAGCTTGGAATACAGATAGAATAACAGAGAGATGGATAGTTGAGTTGAACATTCCTAGGAAAATAGTAAAAATGATCAAAGTAATGTACCGGGGTGCTAAAAATAGAGTCCAATATAAAGACAAGCTGAGTGAAAAATATCACAGCACACGAGGAGTTAGGCAGGAATGTATACTATCCGACTGTTGTTTTCAATTGTGTTAGACAATGTAATGCGCAGAGTAAACTTAGCAACTCCAAATGGAATACAATGGGACCTTATTAGTCGGCTAAATGATCTTGACTATGATCTCATAATAGTTGTATTCATCGTTATCACCAATCGAAATTAAGGGATAAAAAGTCCCTTTTTCAAACCTCCTCCGTTGGGATTGAAACCCGGTACCTCGAGACCAAAGCACCGCAGCATTAACCACTGCGCCAATTGCTTCGTGATATATGCCTGATGACACATATATACGCTGATAGGCAGTAGAAAGCTGAAATGTAAACAGAATTGGCACAATCAAGAAAACATTCAAGAGGTCGGATAATTCGTATATCTAGTTGCACAGAGAGAAAAGCAGGTGGCACTAAAGAGGATATAAGTCAAAGAATTAACAAAGTCAGAAATACCTTCAACATGCTCCACGAAATCTGGAAGTTTGGACCACATCCGCACTATCAGGAAATACAAAGCTATAAATGCCTGTGTAAAATCAGGATTACTGGTTGTGCAACATGAAAAACACTCAAAAAATCACACATAGACTCCAGTTATTTGTAAAAAATTGCCTCAGGCAATTAATAAGATGCTTCTGGCCAAACAAAATCAAGAACGAGGAGCTTCCCCTGCTCCCCTACCGACGAAGCAAACCGATATAGAAAAACAAATTAGGAAACGAAAATGAAGATGAATAAGACACATACTTTGCAAGCCAACAAGTTACATTTGCAGGATGTCATTAAAATGGAATTCGCAAGGAAAGAGGAAAGTCGGAAAACTGCCGTTGATATGGCAAAGAACTATGCTGACTGAAGCGAAACAACTAGCTAAGGAATGAGGTGAGTTAAAGGCAATAGTTCTTAATAAAGTGAGATGACCCTATGCTTCTAAATTGTAGAAAAAGAGTGGACTTCCACTTTGAGTATTCCTTGACGTATCTGGATCGTTCGATAATCTGTGGTGGCCTAGTAAGCCGAGCACATCTTAAATTTAACCTAAAAATCTACTTTTCAGATAGATTTGCAGCTATGGTCACTAATTATGGCACACTTAAAGGTTGCCCACAATGGTAAATATAAGGCCCACTCTTCTGGAACATGGTCATCAATAGCAGTATGCGTTGTAATGTCCAAGAAGTAATGCTTGTTGCTGGCAACCCTAAACAAAGCCACGAACTAGCGCTTAGTACGCTATTAACAAAATGACTGACTGGAGTTGCAGTTGCAAAATAAAGCTTTTGTCTGCCAAAACAGTAATGATCCACCTAAGGGATCAATTGATATCAAAAGACTACCTTTTAAATCTGATTGTGGAATGAGGATTAAGATTGTCAAAACTGTAAAATGTCTTGGTGGAAATTTTAACGAAACACAAAATACGCTCAAAACTATAAACAAAGGTTTTAGTGTTGGCTAGTCGTAGAAAACGAATTAACGCTGGGTTGGCAACAAAAACTTCACTGTTAACAAAATCAACAAAAGAAAATATGGATGCCACCAAAATTTAACCCGATTCCGCTTATGTTAACAGACTCGCAGTTTAGGACGTGGGTCGTACAATAACTAGAAAACCAAGTGCGTTTGATCGCTTGGATCTTGTTGCTCTCCAAGAACCTCGATGGCTAAAAAGTAAAGAGCATGTGTCCCAAGGACACATGTTTTACAGCGGAGATAACTTCGGCAATGCTGGTGTTGGTTTTCTTCTTGGGCCCCAGGTGAAAAAGGCTGTTTTGGATTTCAAAGCAGTTGATAATCGTATATGTAAGTTACGTTTACGCAAGCTACCAGCCAATCTGTCAATCATTTGTTTTCATGCGCCTACTAATGTGAGCTAACCCAACGATAAAGATTCATTTTACAACAATTGGGAGGAATCCATACCGGGGCAGGACGTCAGAATAGTGATTGGTGACTTTATCGCTAAAACTGGCAAAAACCAGACTAGCTTATGTGAATATATTGGTCCGTTCTCCTGACAAGATCTAGCGATCAAAGATATGATGTACTTTGCGATAATGCACGATCTCAAAGTGGCTAGCACATTCTTTTGTATACAAATATTTTTTGGCAACATGGACACACTTTCAATTATAAAGGTCTGATAAACGAAGATGAGAAAGCACAATATCAAAACTATGTTAGCAGTAGAATTTCTCTGATTTACTTAATGCTCTACAAGTGTCAAATGTGTCAAATGCTGCATTTGGAAATTGTCAAATACAGACTGCGGCGATGTGCAAAAAGGACCTATCTCATGAAGAATTCATACTGGCCATGCAGAGACCAAAAAGAAATCGTTTCACTGGGGTTGATTACATTAATTTCAAGCTCTTGATTTTCGGAGAGGAGATTTTGTGGAACTATCTTCTCGACCTTATTCGATTTGTATGGCAAAGCGAAGTTATGTCTGATGAATTGAAAATGGCCGCGTTGTTCCCTATTCTTAACACAGGACATCGCTCAAATGCGAAAATTATCAAGGCATAGCTTTTCCGCTGAGAAACAATACGAAAAGCAAGCTCGGGAACGAAACCGATGTATTCCAATTTTTGATACGGCACGGGCCAGAAATGGTCTGTAAAATCGTTTAATCTGTTAAGGGACATCTATACACAAAATCATAAAAGTAGCAAGCTTATCAGTGATTCCTTGCCAAGACATGCCCTTGCAGTTCTGTTTTGTATCAACATAGTTCCAATTTAAACCGATTTAAACATTTAAATTGACATCTAAAAGCGCTTGAACCACTCATAATTTCCAGCAGACGCATTATAATGAAAAAAAAAATTATAAAAATACATAATTACTGCACTATTTATGGATAAGCTTACGAATATTATGTATAACATGCTATGCAGATGTTTATAAACAGTTTGCGGCAATGATTTTTTTACTGGTGCGCATCCCAGTTAAAAAGAATTTTTTTTTTATTATTATTTGCTAGTTGCTTGCTCTTATGGAAAATTTATTTATATTTTTTTTATTATTAATATTATGAACAAGATTAACTTACCATTTGTGGTATCTTGAACCATTGTTGCTGCTCTTGATAATACTTCCAAAGGTGATTCCATTTTTAAAACGACGAAAAAACTTTTTATTTTTAAAGTGAAATTTTTTTTTCTCTACTCTTAACTAGCGCACTGAAATTCCTTTGCACGTGTATATGTGATAGTGTAGGTATTTTAAATATAACAAAAACAAAAATAATGACACTTTTCTATTATTATTATTATTATTGTATGAATGTATTATTTTGTATGAATGAATTGAATTTCAAAATAATAATATTTATTTATTTTGTATAACAATTTATTTCACCCTAAATTATTTTTTATTTAAATAAAAAATTACTGGTAAATGAAAACACAGGCACGCACACAACATAAAAATAAACGAAATAATCAATACACGTAAAACTTCTTCACTCTATCGTACAATAAAAACAGACAGCGCATATAAAAACAGCAATAGCCGCATTCCCGATCCACTAACAAAATAAAAATATATGCGTATATAAAAAAAAAAAAAAACAGAAATTCCTCAATCCAAAAAAAAAAAATCGAATAAAGATAAAATATTTTCGTTTAATTGAAACTAAAAACGTTTTATAACTTTAAACTATGATTTTATTATATATTGATACTTCACTTTATTTATTAATTATTAATTTACTGTTTATATTCTCAGCTTGTTTGATTACAAATTTAATTTTAACATAATTTACTATAACGACATTGTGAATTCTTTAGCAGCAACAGCAATTGTTTATTTGACATTTTGTGTGTGCCTGAAAAAAAATGGTTAATGGAATTTAAAGAATTTCTGGTATGTAGAACTTGAAGGCAGAGACGCGATGCGATAATTTTTATAAGCTCGTTCTTTTGAATGTAGTTTGTATGTAAGTACAATAGATGGCAGTGTACGCATATGACATTTTTTTAGTTTAAATTTTGAAACGACTAGTTGTTTAAATTGTGCATTTTTTGTGAATATTATTCGAAGAACTCTAGTGATTTAATAGATAAAATTGTTTTATTATACTATTATATGAAAGCTATAAAGAATTTAAATAGTGATATCCACAGATTTATAAGAACTAATTAGTTTGTTACGCTGTGGAGACATTTCTCAGAAAGTGCGTATAATCGTGCATGATATCCGTTTAATTATAACACATTAACCTCATTTTTGACCAGTGTGGTTGAGGAACACCCGCATGTTTCATAAAAGACTTATAAATAAGCATCATTTGGCATATAGATCGTGTTTTTGGGTTTGCAGAAAGCCTATGACTTAATCTATTGGAATAGCGTACGGTTTGCTTTGCGATGTCTGGGAATACCTGGAAAATATGTGAGTTTATGTAAAATGTCAGTAATGCAGTCAAAATGTTGTGTCAAAGTCGAGAACAATCAACTTATGAGAAAAATTTTTGAAATTAGGTAAATAGTGTACAACAAGGAGTTGCTCTGCCAGACGATATTTAGGTTATTGGTTATTGGACTTAGGTTGAACACTATATAAAAACATATCTGTGCTTAAAGTTATGGTGTACTCCGGTCATTACTTTAAATTAATTACTTTAACTGTTCTGGTGGTTTAAACAATCAATTTTTGGTTTAAGTTTTACCATACCTCGAGTCAGGTGGGCGAGACTTTCAACCGAAAATATCAATACCGTCCAAAGATCATACATTTGATAATTATAAAGGAGAAAAATTTAATTTGTCTACCATTGGCAAATGAACGAGTTGAAAAATGGTTTTGGGAATTTGAAGTTATAACTAAATTTGGCGCTGTACCAATTACGATGTCTTGAGAAGAAGGTGGTTTTGGCGCAAAATTCGGCGAACTGATTAAGTAAATGCAACATTAAAAAAAGAGAAGTTACAACGTTGCTATGACCGAGCAATTGGTGCAGTGATTAAAGCTGCGGTGTTTGAGACGGGAGATATCGGGTTCGAATCCCAACGGGGGAGGGTTTTTCATCACCTGATTACGACCGATGATAACGATGAACACAATATGACCCTCTGTTGGAGTGCAGAATCCATGGGCCAAACCACGGTCCATGCTTCTACAGGCTCCTGGCTGGAACAATGCAATGTGCAGATAGATTTAAAATCGAACCTGTATTCGTGCGACCTCGATTTAGCTGGTGACGGCGTAAGGTAGGACGTTAAAAATTAACCGCGAAAGAGTTGGGAGAGCTTCGGCCCCAGAAAAGATTGTAGGGTTCAGACAGAAAAAAAAACTTTGCTATGGAAAATCAGAAAAAACCCTGGAAATGTCTAAGTTCAATGATATTTCGCTAAACAGTTTATTGTTGAAGGGCCCGGATAAGGTAAAGCCTTTACTGTATATTTTGTTCAAGTTTTATGAAATGAAACAAGTGGTAACAGCTTACAGGGCATCACAGGTTCCACCGACATGTTTCACAAGGACTAATCCTTACCAACGGTAACGACCAAAGAACCAAAGTACAAGAAATCCAACATCATACAGACAACCAACAGCATCAAACCATCATCATACTACCAATCTACGAGGCAGATACCTATGCAAAGATTAGAGGCATAAAATCAAAACCAGAGCCAGTATCAAAAACTCAAAAATCAATAGATTTCGTAAGTTCCGCTCTACTATTGCCGCATTAAGTTTGTGGTAGATATGGCGCAAGAGGCCATTACAGGTATTAGATGAAAGAAAGGATCCAAAAAATTTGTGTGGTAGTCACATTGGATGCTAACTTAGCTAGGTGGGAATGCATAATAGACGCGCTACTAAGTACAGAGGTTCCAATGTATTTAACAAGCCTGGTGGCTAATTACTTTAGAAATAGAGTTTTAAAGTACGAGAGCAATGGAGGCACAACAAACTATCATATAACTGGAAGAGTATAATAAGGGTCGGTGCTAGCTCCTAAGTTGTGAATCGTCATGTATAAGGGGCATTTTTAAACTGCCGATTCCAGAAGAAGCATAAGTTGTTGGCTTTGCGGATTATTTGGCAGTTGTGGAGGCAATACTTAGAGTAGAGGTGGAAGAGATGTTTATCTGGATTGTAATAGTAATTTAGAATTGGTCTTCGTCTATGGGTTTGCAGTTGGTGGAACAAAATGGAAATAGTTTGATTTCCAGTAGGAAAAGTATGGAAAGCATAAAAGTTAAGCAAAAGGCTTCTGTTTATAGGTTAAGTGCCTTAAGAGTGGTTTATGCATTTAGAATGGTATCAGATAAGGCCGAGTATCTCATAGGGCGAATGCCACCAGTAAATTTATAAATTCACCCAGGTCGGGACGAAGAAATATGAAACAGCGCTCATTGCTGAGTTGTTGTACTATTAAGACTATAACCTTCCACCAGACGACACTTCATCAAACCGAACATTTTTGAGTTTAGTTTGTACCATACCTAGAGTCGCTTGGGCGGCACGGACAACCGAAGTTTTCAATACCTCCCATAGAACAGTCCCATGATCAGAACAGTGGTTGGTTTCCAATTCCCATAATGGTACTGCCAATAAGATTTTGCTGTTGTGTGTCACTATCTTTGCTTATCAGACCTTCACAGTTAAAACGTAAGAATCCTTTTCCTATGATCTCTGACTAGTAAGAAAATTACCATCTTTGCTTTAAATTGAACAAAATATCTCACATCTTGGATGACCCGAGACCCAACACTAAGTTTGTCGAAGTCACCTCAACTGTAGAGCAACATACAGCTTTGGGACACATGGTCTCTACTTTTTGGTCATCGATTTTCATGGAGAGCAACGAGTTCCCAGCGAGAGGCTGGTTTAGCGGTTGCACGTTCCACGCACTAATCCTAACCTGCGAGTCCTTTAACGTAAAAGGGAGTCTGGTAAAATTTTGCGGTATCCATATTTATTTTTGTTGATTTTTTTTACAGTTGAGTTTTTTTAGAGATGCGGGCAGTCACCCCCAGTGATTCAAACTTTTATCTAGTCGTCTCCTATGACAAGCCACAGTTACTATGGTGGATAATCCGAGGATAACACCATGATATATTTTACTAGTGATCTGTGTGCCTCTCAACCACACCTGTTAACTTTGAAGGATCCTCCACTTTCAAAAGGCTTTAAGACTAGTAGCACGAGTTTTAAAAATAATTAACTATGGCTTCAAAAAGTTCGCATTGGTGAAATTGAGTATAATTGGCGATTGATGAGTTGTGAGTCGATTGAAATAGGAAATAATTAAATCAATTGGAAGGCTCAATGGAGAGCTTTTCAAATAGAAATAATCACCTTCAATTCAGGTGGTAGCATGAGACAAAATCGCAAGGGAAAACCTTATCCTTCTGAAATGGGGAGCTGTCATTGGCGCGGTTATACTTTGACTAGACTTTTTTTACTTATGTGGTGATTGACATCTTTCGTCCATTGTTGGTAAGGCTTGGGCGCCCGTTTTCGTTGCGCTAAAAATGAGTGGGGCAGGTCGATTCGAAACAATAAACACATAAAATTTCAACAGTGATTTAAAAAACTTAAAAGACGTTGTCGTAGTAATCGACAAGAACTTACAATGGAAAGCAAGCAAATCGTTTGGTTTGCTCAAAAATTGATACTCGAAACCGTTATATTGCAACGAAAAAACCATAACTACACTTCTAAATTTTTGGAAAAAATTGAATTTTACCCCATCTAACTAAAAAGATATAAACTACAAGAATTAATATAAAATATTTTCATAACAGTGTACATGGTGGTGAATAAAAAAATCAATTTTAAATCACCTCAACAACAACCTGTCAAAATCGAACGTCAAAATATTGTTGAATAACGAAGTGTTTTAATTCGCACCGCAAAATAATTTTTTTATTTTTTTAATAAAAGAGAACAAGAAAATAAAACTACTGTAAAGATATTATAAGAAAAAAAAATCATTCCCTAATTAATCGTCTTATTATAAACAACTTGTTTGTGTTTGATTCATTCAATAATTGTTCGAGTACCATTTTTGGATTTGTTTTTTTGGTCGGGGAGACAAAATTTTCGTAAATTTTTACTCATAATTATGCAAAATTTTATATTTAAATTAATTTATTCGTTTTTAAATTAATTTTTAGTGAATTTAAATAAGTGAAAATAGTTTTTGATTTGTTACAGTAATTAATCTAAAAGTGATATTTTTATTTTTTTGGTTAGACGTTTTTTTTTGTGTGTTGTTTTTAGTCGATTGTATCGAGCGAGTAAATATAGTGTGTGTTTGTGTGTGAAAAATGTCGATAAATTTTGAGAAAAATCGTGATAAAATTGTAGCGGCCTGGAGTGATGTGATCGATGATAAAACGGAGACAAATTGGTATGGATAAAAAAATCGGTTAGAGTTAATTATGCAGCACTATATAATGATTACACTGTAATTTAGGGCGTTATACGGTTATGAGGGTCAAACAAATGATCTCAAAGTGGTTGGAACTGGAGACGGTGGTCTAGAAGAGTTGGCCGACGATTTGAATAGTGGCAAAATAATGTATGCATTTGTGCGAGTCGAAGATCCCAAGTCGAGTTTAACAAAATTTGTTTTAATTAATTGGCAGGTGGGTTTTATTTTTTTATTTTTTTTAGAATTTAATTTAATTGCGTTAAAACATATTTGTGTATGAATCATAAACGTTTGTTGATTTTAAAGTGTACTGAATTTGTGCCTTATCTGTTGTTTTTTTTTTAAACTAGATAAGATAAAGATTTCAGCTCATGTAGTTGTATTTATGTGTGGCTTGATATTTAATCGACTTGTAGTTTACTCGATATGAAGTCGGCAATTTATACTTTACAAAACATGTTCGATTGTACGATCAACTGAATTTCGCCAGAATTTTATCAGTTTTGACATGACATATATTATAGTACACATTTATCCGAATCTGGGTATTTTGTTAAGTTTCACTTGATTTTTTGGCCCATGTGGTCGAAGGCATTCGCATGTTTCGAATTCGACCATAATATCCTTTGCTTGACATAGCAGGTGACTAAACAGTTTGATCGCTGGGCTAAAATATAACCAAAACCGCGCTCAGATTAATGAACATGCTAATTTTATATCTAGATTTATGGTCGTGAGTAACGAACCCAAAATAAATACTGCGCCTAAAAATATATTTTTCCGGAAATTCTAGAAATAACAAATCAAATTTTGAAAAAAATTTAAATTTCCCCATTACTTTTTAGGGTGAAGGTGCACCAACAGTTCGCAAAGCGACATGCGCCAATCACATACGTGACGTACAAAATATCCTTAAAGGAGCTCATCTCACCATAAATGCCCGCCTCGAAGATGAAGTTGAAACTGAGCTAATTTTAAAAAAAGTATCCGGTGTCGGTTCGGCCTTTAGTTTTAAAGATCATAAACATACGACCGGCAATGCTGATGTACAAAAAGTTCCAGTTGGGACGGTATACTCGCGTGTAAATCCAACAAAAGAAATTAACGCCATGGATCGTGATAATTTTTGGAAGAAAGAAGAAGAAGAGGAAAAACGACGCGTCGATTTGGAACGTGAACGCAAGAAACAAGAACTGGTGAAGGTCGAAGAGGAGAGAAGAGCGCGTGAACAAAAAGAGTATACGGAAAGAGAACGGCGTAATATAGAAAATTTATCAAAGTCATCTAACGAACTAAATTCACCTGTAAAAAGGTAATTGATCTTCTTGTGTTTCTTCTTGAAATTTTCTATTGTCTTATTGTTTTCGTATTTATTTTCTGTGTTCATCTCAAACGAGATAAAAACAGAATTCCGCTATTTGTGTGTGAAAAGATCTTATGCGTAACATATTCGTATTTTTTTTATTTGTATTACAGTCCGATAGCCCAACTAAGTCCGACTCTAGTATCACCCGAACCGGAAGTTTCGCGCGGTATGACCCAAGCCGAACTTATGCGACAACAACGAAATCAAGAGGCGAAAGAATTGATTGGTGGTCGAGTTGGAGCGGCAAAAGCGATATTTTCACAGAATTCAGCTAGTGGACAAATGCAAACGGTACGAGGTTCAGCACCGGCTAAGCCAGCACGAAATTCAATAGCCCAACGAATTAATACGCTGAATAATCAAGGGCAACAACAATCAGGTGATTTAGAATCGCCAAAAACTGAAGAAGTTCCAACACCAACAATCGAAAGCCCGACTGAAATTATTTCACCTGTATCACCCGTACATGTGACTTATCAAGAGCCGGAACATCAAAATGGTCGAAATCATACGTATGTGGCAGAACCTCAACCAATCGTAGCCCAAGATGATGATGGTTTCGATGATCCACAAACCGAGGAGCCACAGTATTCGACGATTAAACGGTCGCCACACACAAAAACCGTAAATAGTCAGGCTGCAACACCGATAGAAGAAAATCAAATTGTTGTTGGTAGTGATAAACGCGTGATAGATTTACACCGAAATAATGAAGTACAGTTAATTAATGAAGATGGTCTATTAATGGACGATATGATGGGAGATCCAGGACTTCGAGCTCGTGCATTATACGACTACCAAGCAGGTAAGATACTAACATAATACATCGAAATTCGTATGACTCCGTGGCGCAACGGTAGCGCGTCTGACTCCAGATCAGAAGGTTGCGTGTTCAAATCACGTCGGGGTCATAAGATTTTTTTAAATTGTATTTTATATTTTAATTTATTACTCGTATTTTATCGATCAATTTACATTTTTACAGCCGACGAATCTGAGATTACATTCGACCCGGGTGATATTATTACACATATCGATCAAATCGATGAAGGTTGGTGGCAAGGTTTAGGTCCAGATGGAACATACGGTTTATTCCCAGCAAATTACGTTGAATTGTTTAAAGATTAAATTTTAAGAAGCTGAGCGCCTCAGCCCCAGAAGTACCATAACCTAAATAATTTAAATTTACGGTAATTCCATTATACTTCCATTTTATTTTATTCCACATTATTATTATTACTATATTTTTATTTTGTATTAAGACCAAGTCTTGAGTCCGAATTTATTTTATAATTTATATATTAATTGTTATAATTACGTAAATTTAATTTTAAATCATTAATTAAATTAAAAAAATTGTTACGATGTAAAGCGCACCTGTTATGCAGTAGCGGTACTAATCGTGTAAACTTCTAGTATCGCTATTCTCAACATGTGCGCCATACTCGTTACAAATATAATTTGCACAAAAAAATTAAAATGCATACAACATAGTTGTTTCGCTACTAAACACATGAGTTCGCACAAATTTAGTATGGAACCTCGATTTTACATACACTCGCATAAATATACAATTTTCTTTCAATTTTATTACTTTAAATTAATAAATTAATTAAAATTTAATTTAAATACACTTATGATTATGTGTTAATTACGTAATTAACATTCGGGTTATGGGAATTTATGTTTTGTTTAAAAAATTGTATGTATAGTATAATATAATTTTGTATGAGAGAGATTTTTCCAGACTTTCCATTCAATTATTTATCATCATACAGACACGCACATAATGTATACTCATTTAGTTATGTTTTTTTTTTATTAAAATGCCAGAACATAAAATTCTGGTACTTGTTAGGAATTGTCACAAAGAAATTTATATAACCCCAGTCGATCCAAGAAACCCACCTGTTAATCTAAAACACTTACCTATAATCCATCATTTTTATCTTGCCTGTGCCAAGTAACCAAAATTTAACCGTTATAATAAAAAAATAATTTTCCGGTTGAGTTAATTCGAGAGATGAAAATGCCTTTACGTTATAGTTAGCAAATATAGTACTCGAGAAAATGATTGAACTCAACTGGAATTTTTTCACAATATAAAATGCGTATAGTTAACAAAACCAATTGGTTATTTATGAGTAAAAAAAGAAAATTACTTATATAGCAAAGAAAATATAAATACCACATCGTTTAAAAAATTCACAATTATATCAATGTATAAAACTGTTGTATCTAAAACTAAAAAAACAAAAAAAAAAAAACGAAACATGCCCCAAATTTTTAGGTAACTCCAAATTTTGCAAATCTTTTGACTCTAATCGAAATCGCACCGAAATTATCGAGCACCACATGCACCAGACATATTTAGAGTAAAGTGATTTCGGATGTGATTTATAAAATTCATAAAATTTTTACAAAAAATGTATTTCAATTTTTAATTTTTTAAATTAATTTAATTAATCGTTTTAATGTAATTTTATAGTTAGAAATATTATATATTTTAAATAAATCGTATATATGATAATATTTAGAAATAATTGTATTATTATATAATAAAAACAAAAACAAATATTAAGAAAACGGAAGTGGTTTTTTGTTACCTATACCGTCACCATTGCTCAACGCAGTGTGGTTTGGTTTAGTTGATATATAAATGTATCGTGTTACGTTGATGTGACCTAATTTTGAGGTTTGCGTTGACGAGAGATGAAAGTTGAGATTGGTGGAAAACATACATTTGTGAGATTTGTGTAAATCTGTTTAGAAAGTATAAACATAATAAATTAACGATTGATACAGGCAATTGCTGGCATTTATCGCATCGGCCAGTATATTCAATTCAACCAAGCCAGGTTGTATGGAGTTAGTTCATAATTTTGATTAATTGTATTCTAAATTTTTACGCGCTGGCTAAAAAAAGGTTCCAAAATTTGATAAAAAGGACTCTAAAATTGGTTCAAATAATCAACGCAGCCTTTATAGACTAAACTATGTCCCACGTCAATGGAAAGTTGCAGAAGTGACTATGCAGACGAACCCTAGTGGTGCTATATATATCCCGCTGCGATACAGGAAAGTGCATCAGTACTCAGTACGTCCGTACGCTATTGGCTCACGTCATGGTAATTGGTAAGTGAAAGACAGTTATAACAATTCCTTTTTTG